>JAGXCT010033953.1:0-32195 GCA_022495035.1 Philopotamus ludificatus
GAAATAAAATAAAAAAAAAGAAATACCTCACAAACATTAAGCTTACGAATTTTAATCAAAATACAGATTATTCGCGCAGTCGATGTACGTATTATTTAAAGTGTTCAATATACTGAAAATAACTTTAGCGGAATACGTTTAGATTGCCTGTAAAAGCAAGAAGGCAAACAAAATCATGGAAAGTGCATGTGACAGGTGAGTAGAACGCTAAAAAGACCAAAGTACGTGTGCGAAATTCTAATTTTAACGCTAAAAACCAACTAAAAATATATATAATATTTTTATAGACGCTAAAATACGTATCGGAGAATAGCTTTGGAATATTTTTTATATAATTAGGATTGACGTTCATTGATTAAATGATAAAGGTAAGCACAAATTTGATTGACGTTCGTTCCGAAAATAAATATATATTATATATATATATACTTGTTAGCATAAATATCTCAAGTTTCGCAACTTTATTTTTTCGCATCGTAATAATTCATGGCAGTCTATGGGGATTTATGATGCCCGAAGTCATTTTTATACATTAATAAATAATAAAGATATCGATCGCGCACCTCGCCAATGCTACATTGTACGCGTGTATATTTAAATAAGCGGATAATAATGGCAATAATACGAAAATAAAAGTATTTTCACATATGCCAACCGAACCGGAACCAATCATCGGGTATATTGAATCGGAAAACAAATTATCCCGGAACGCAATAAAGAAAATCAAATAAATATAATGTAATAAGGGTAAGGGAATAAATCGAAACAGTGTTGCCAATATATTCAGACCGATGTATATTTATGTATGCTTTTTTCTTCTTTATTTTTTGGGTAACCCACAAAAGAAATAGAAACTGGGCCGGATTACAAAACGAAAACCGGAACCCGGCGAGTGTGTAAATATTTGATGGATTTTTCCGGATGGAGATATGGTCGGGATTTATTCTATGTGGAAATTCTTAAATGTATTCCCTATGGGATAACATCACTAAAATCGTGGTATTTGCGTAGATCTATTTAAATTGCCCGATTTCATTATTGACAATCTGATTATTTTGTTTTACGTGTATCCATCTTTTACGGGATAATCAATTTCAATTATACGTACTTAAAAATTATTTATTTTGTCAGTAGTTTGACCCCCTTTTATTTATATTTAAAAGATAGATAAGAAATAATCACGTCATATTGAGTACAAAAGAAATTAATAAAATATTAAGATTTATTTCTTGTTAAGATACGATGTGTCTAATCCGTTTTCAGAGTTTTAGACTCGGTTTTTCTGTATAAAATTGGCAAACTTTACGGAGCTAAAACAGTTATAGATCCCCTAAACCCATACAGTTACGAATCTTGCAGCAACAAGATAGTTCTTTCATCCCATCCATCATTTATCTTCCAAATTTCCCTTCATGGTGGTCTGTAGAAGGCGATACTTTGGTACACGAATCATGTGTCCAAATTACTTAATTTTCCAGGTTTATACAGTATCCAGGCCTTAAATAGCACCGCAGAGTTCTGAGACGGATCTTTAAGAAGAGCCGGCGACAACAAAAAATGTATTTTAATTTTTATAAAATCATTTCTCGCCATCTCAATTCTGACATTGATTTCTAACTCCGAACTTAGGTTCAAACAGACGTAGGCGACCAGATAATTATATTTTTCTACTTGTTGACTCTATTCGTTGCTTGATATTAAAAACCACGGGTTTAAAAATTCTTACTTACTAGTTTTTAAATATTCGTGAATTTAATTATTCGAATTATCATATTAATAATGATAAATATTATATTTGAGATACTTAAATTCCAAAATATTCTGATATATTCGTACTCTATAGAGCGTAAAATAGTGTCTCTGAGCATGATTATTATTCTTATGTCTCTAGATTTCCATTCATTACATTGAATGGAAATAATAATACGCATAATTTTTTAAAAGCATTAGTCATAATATTAATAAGAATGCTGTATTATTTGAATAATTAAAACAAATTGTAGCATATTCAATTAATGTACAATAGATTTAGAATTTAAATAGTGTCTTACGTTTTTTATTGTTAATCAGGAAATTTCAGTTATCATAAAAAAAATAACTTACAATAATAAATAATTGACTTGTAAATAAAACCATAAATCAAAGATTTTTTACAACAGAGTTAAAAAATAGGTGAAATTATTAATATCACAGGTAGTATAATTTCAATTTTTCACTTTTGTGTTTGAATACTTGTTTTTTGGCGTATATTGACATTGTTAACGTATGCTTGAAACACGTTTTATTTAAAAGATTTTTTATTTGAAAAGGTTTTAAGTGGGGCGATGTTTTATTTAAAAAATAATGGAAAATGCGGAATGAATGTAAAATTATTTTAGCTTCTATATTCGCCGGATATGATCCGTGACAAATTTACTATAGCCAAAATGAACAAAACTACGTATTATAAAAAATAAAAATATTTATAATAGCTGAATCTCGGGAATTCTTATGGTAATTGAAAAAAGCTTGGAGAATATTTACCAAGCTAAATTATTTTTAGAAGTAATCGAAAAAATAAAACGATGTTGACCTCTATCCCCCGCGAAAGATGACCAAGACAGTATGAATAGTTATAGGTTGAAACCAGAAAAATGATTAAAATCAATTTTAGTAAGATAGAGAGAAATCCTATAGAATGATTATTATACATATTACTAACGAAAATCTAAGTTTTTATATATTTATAAAATACAATTAATGAGAGAAGAGCGTAGATTCGATCAAAAACATCCAGAGTGAAAAAAGTTTAAGCAAGTTCAAACGCCATACCGAAAATTGCGCCACTATGGTATGATGTATCTGATGGTTAATCCTTTCAGTGCGGGGCGCATGACGTACGTGCGCATACAAATCGTGTCCAGGGTGTGGCCGCATGTCATACATGCGCGAGATTCTTTAAAACTTTAATTTGTCGTTACATGTAAACTAGACCGAGTAAGTGATGGTGTTTGTTTTAAAAATCAGCTAATAAGCACAGCTATCAATAAATATACAACATATCACAAGAAATTTATAGGAACCACGTAAAATGTAAATATTAATAGTAACGATTCAAATAGCGCGTGGTGTCTCATTCAAATCTCCACAGTAGTATCGGTGACGTATCTCGACTCAGGGGTTGTTAAGGGTGTTCTACGTACACACGAGGTTCCACACGTAATGGATGTAATGGTATAAGAAAATTGCATTTCGCATTCCTATTTTTTCTCACTTAATCTCTGTTTGAGCAATTGATATTTTGTTCGATTTATTATTACGAAAATAAAGCGAATCGAGTTTATTTTTTTAGTTGAGATTGGAAGAACATATCCTAATCAACATGTTTGCATAAATCTCTTATAGGAAAATGGTCTAATATAGCGGTAAACGGTGAATACAAATTTACCTCGCCAAAAAAATAATTTGGTCCAAAACGGCGGCCGCACTCAGATGCAGAATCGTGTTTTGACCCGCCGCATTGAAAGGGTTAATAATTATTTTTTTGAGATAAAAACTCGATTTGTTATTGGAATATACGAAAATTTGGAGCATAAACTAGAATATTAATCGTATTGTATTCATAACGTATTATATTTATTAATCAATGACTGTTATTCAAATTATTATAATTATTTAATAAATTATTGTCGTATTAAAAACATGAACTTTTATTAATAAACAAGAGTAGTTTATACTTACGTATTTCGTTGAAATAGAACGGGAATTCACCCGGGATACTGCAGTTGAGTCTGGCTTTGAGATATGTGGCCCAATTTTGGCTGAGGATATTTTTGCCACCGGTGTCCTTTTTACAAACACGTGCCACACGAGAATAAACGGCTTTGCCACAGTTGATGTACTCGACTGCTGTTTCGCGGAAGAAAAACAGGACGTACTCGCCAATGTCAAACGACCCCACGAAATTAGGCTCTGGAAAAATAAATATAATACGTAAATCCAAACATCCAGAATATTAATAATCGCCGTAATGATTATTGCAGCACACCTATGACATACTACAAAGAGGCAGTCGATGCCATTCATTGTACAAAGGAGCCAAACGTATGCCGGTCACGAGCCGGCCCCCATTAATACCGGAATTAATATGAGCCGGTGGGCCCAAAAATCTGGATGATTATCGGGATTTAAAAGGATATCATATTGCAATAACGGCGGTAATGAAAAATGGGACACGTGTCACGGATGTTAAATAGCCCATTATGCTGTTCATATATCATTGAAAATTTTATAAGGCCATATTAATATTTCACGGACATAAAACTAATGCTTTAATATTCGTTATACTTACTGTCGAGCCACTTTGAGTCATACTTCAGCGTCCGCTTGAACGAGAATTCTTTTCTTCCCGTCGTCAGATTGTGCAAGTCCGTCCTGAAGATGACCGTGTCGGCTTTGGTGAACTCTGCATTGGTTCCGGAGTACAATGCCGGCAAGTTACCGGGATTTCCTCGTTCGATCCAGACGGCCGTCGAGTTGTCGGCAGGATCATAAGGACATTTGGCAATGCCCATGCCGATCCCAGGGACGTACTGATGTCGCAACAGATGTGTTAAATTTGACTGTAAAAATAAAAAAAAAAATGTCATTAAATTTTAATATGTCTAGCCGTCCGAAATGCGATAATGGACGCAAGAATTTAAGTATTACTGTCATTAAATTTTAAAATATATCAGAGGTCAAAAATATTACGGATTTTAATTATCCATATGTATATATGTTTTTCATTATATATTTTATTGGTGTTTTATGATATAATTACCCAATAAAATACGGTTGGAACTTATTCTAATATTAATATACCCCTTTTTAATCAATATCCACCCAGCTTATTGCTAATAATGTGCACAAATAATTAATAAAATTTGGATTATATTTTATAATTTAATCCATAAAAAGGAGAGAAAGATCCGTGTAAATAATATATTGTTAACGTATTAAATGGTAGATAGTTTCATTTGCTTTATTTACTTAAATCGATTAAAATGAACCGAGTTTTGATTTTTATTTTATTATCTATTTATCACCTCACAATCCCTACCAGGGGGGGGGGAGGTAGTCGCCAGGTTGAGCTTTGAAAAAATATCGAATGAATGACAAATCTGGTCTCTAACGGATTTCTTACCACAAAGCCAGTATGCCTTGGGAAGGAAAACACTAATCTGATGACCGATGATTGGTCTAGTCTTGATACTTTCGCTCCTCTTCCTTTTTTCTAGGGGAGCCCTCACAGCGAAGGTCTTTCCCATGATGATGAGGGTTAATAATCACTTGCGACTTGTTACTTGAGACTCGTTTTGGGCAGATGTGGGTATGTATGTGTAAATATATGTATATCTATATATATGAGAGGGTAAAATCTGATTCCAACATGGTAGAAGATGTACTTCCAATGCTAGCAATGGCCAAGAGAGGGAAACTTTTTACAAAAAACTGCATACCAAGACGGGTCGGGTCCCCGCGGTGTGGACACGAAAGGGGAGCCCTCACGTCACGTGTGAGACTCAGGTTCCTCTGGCCTCAACTACCATGCGAGAGTTTCGTAAGGCCCATGCCCTCAGCTAGTAAGAGCCTTGTGGCTGGCAAATGATGATGATGATATATGTATCTGTGAGGTCGTTCGCGAATTGACACTTGTAGCTCGTTATAAGCAGATAACGCTTCAGAGAAGAGGAAAACGATTACCGAGATAAACCTCCTACCACTTGCCTAGACACTGTCGAGAGGGTAAAATCCGATACCAACATGGTAGAGTATATACGTCCAATGCCAGCATTGCCTAAGAGAGGGAAACTCTTTGCAAAAAACCGCATACCTAGGCGGCTTGGGTCCCCTCGGTATGGACACGAAAGGGGAGCCATCACGTCAAGTGTGAGACTCAGGTTCCTTTGGCCTCAACTACCATGCGAGAGTTTCGTAAGGCCAATGCCCTCAGCAAGTGAGAGCCTTGTGGCTGGCAAATGATGATGATGATGATAAAATGATGTGAGGATCAGAATATCTTTCGTTGATTAAAATATATAGTGATTTATTCTCGACAATATTATGTCATGAACGTAATTAGTTCTTACCATTTTTCATATATTAAAACTTCTACATATTTATATTACATGTTTTAATTAATTTATTAACGAGTTTCGCATGAAGTAAAATAAATAATAATATTTAAGATATAGTTGGCGCAATTAAATTTCGCGAGTTTTTAGACATTAATTACATCTCTTTGATATTAATTTGTAATTATTAAATCATTTCGCAGATGTCTGAAAAATATAACCGTGTGCCTTTTTGGAATACTATGGAAATTGTTATCCTGAGAAAATATTTTTATTATTATAAAAAAATAGATATAGATATAGAGAGGCACGAAATTTATAGACGTTGTATGTTTAGTTTTATTTAAAAATAAATCTAAATATTATATTATTGTATTGAGAGAGTTTTAAAAATCGTTTAAAACACAAATACAGCACATTTTAAAACATAATGATAGTGAATAGATGAAACAATAATAGATTTCAAATTCGTGTAGTAAAATGGCTCATTATTCTTAAATCGTGATATTTTAACACCGTGTAAAAATTTGACAAACGAAAAAAAAATACATAAATCGAATCTAAAATTAATAAACTTTTTATTATTTATATATAAAATATTCGGAGTTCACGTTTTCCCTCTAATTCCGTACAATTTCTAGTGTTTTTTTTTTCAGTACAATATATCAGCTTGGAACCATTATTTTTTGGTATGGTTTTTTGTTTTATTAAATCAGGTTAATTCCGGTTTTGTTAATGTTTTTATTTGTATTAAAAATTTTCAATAAGCCGATATGAAACGTTATTTCTTTTCAGTTTAGCTCCCGTTTTTCGTTCCGACAATAAAAAATATAATCCCTATATCAAACAACTGCTATTACATATTTATTTCCCGTAAATTTACGCCTTAAATATTTGAAATTTCAAAGATTTTATCAAACGCACAATTTACAATTTATGATATATGAAAATATTAAGAAGTAGAAATATGTCATCTTTATTAATTTATTTTAGATACGCGTGCTGTATGTCGTGCTCATAGTCATGATTTTAGTGCTTCAAGTGGCTGGATAAATAGTTACAAGAACTCTATATAGTGTATATATCAATTTGCGAGAAATCCCACAAAGTGTTCATGTCGAAATTTCTAAGGATTAGAAGCGGACAGATGTTCCAATTCTAATACCAGACTATGCTCCAAGAGATATTCTTAATGGAGTTGAAATGAGACTGTTCTAAACTTGAAGGCAAACACCTTCAAGAATGGAACCTGGCGGAGGAAATTTGAGCAAAAACAGGATCACTGTTTTTTGTTTATAAATTCAGATGGCATTGATTAGTTACTACCGTTAGTAAATAGAAAAACATAATACGCTCGATGCTTTAAACATGTCAAGTCATTGATGACAAAATATTCTGCAAATAAAAGAGCGTGGATGATTTATTGGAAACCAATATATAAAAAAAATATCTTATTCCTAGATAGATGTCCTAGTTGTCAAACAAACATTACACTCGAGAATATTAAATTAACTTGTTTCCTTCCAAACTGTACAAGTGATTATTATGGCCTTTTAATATAGGAGTATATTGGGCTTAGCATACAATAAAATAAAAAAAATACAATATTATATAATACAAAATAATAATGAATCTATTGAACCAAACACAAGAGCGAAGAAGTCGTTATAAGGTTTAAAATATAAAAATTAAAGAAGAGAAAAAAGATATAAGAAGAGAACCAAGCAAGCTTTTAAATTATTTGAAGCTAATTTGGAAATGATTTTAACTAAATTGGGAAAAGTGGTCTGACTTATTATTTGTGTTGTCTTCTTTTTATTTTTTTTGTAGAAAGTAGAACGGTTATGAGTAGAGGAATTATATAAAAGGATTGGGAGTATATGGGGTCATAGTTAGAGAGGAAGGATCTAGATTGGTTTATATTTTAGAATTTGTGAAGCCATCGTAAAAGAGTGGCATATTTTTTGTTAAGTTTTTATGGGGTAGGATTTTCAGGTCTTTTTGTATGTCTGTGTTGCGAATAAACCAAGGTGCATTTGTGATTGTTCGTAGTTTTATATGTATCTTTCTTTAAATTTTATTTTTGTGAATAGGATGTGTCGTGCTCTAGATTTGAGTAGCGTATAGAATTTGAGGACGGATGATGGCAGTATAAATGAGTTTTTTTTTATTATTTTAATGAAAGGACACTGCTTTTGTCTATAAAAGGATTATGGGGCGCTGTACTAATATTATTTTTTTTAATAATATTATATAACCTGCATAAGGACTCCAGGAGTATTTTTCTTTATCTAAAGTGAACCCAAAGTATTATTCTTCAGAATTCCACAGAGCAAGGGTATAAATAATTCTAATAATTGGCGGATTTGATATTTTTATAAAGAAAAAACATTGCCTGTGTCTTTGAGGGCTAGACCTGCGAATAATCGAAGCTTTCAAGCATATTTGCCGCAAAACTTGGTAAAAATATTATTATCAAAATTAGATCAAGGTGAAGATGCAATGCAATACACTTCTAAGGCATGTGGTATAATTGACAAGGGACAGGAAGACATTACAAAGCACAATATCATGGCTAAAAAATAATTTCTGATAAACCCGTGTAATAAAGATGGGCCCTTAAGTCAAATCAGTCATATTCATAGAAGCTTATTAAATCTATCCATCAAATTTCAACAGAAGATGCTATAAGGTATATTGAATACCTTAAAAGCTATTTTAGTAGCATGGAAGGCGTACAAGGAGATACCTTCCAATTAGTTTATGTCATCGAAAGAGAGAGCAACAAATATGTTAAAAAAAACGTAAATATAAATTTAAAACTGTAGTTAAATTATTGTTCGTTATTGTTTACAATTTTATTATCATCTTCGCCATTTTTCAGAAATGCAATTATGGCACTGGCACCGTTCCGATCTTAGCCAATTTCCAATACACATATTTCTCAGACAAGGGTCAAACTTTTTGTTTAATATTTGTTTTCCTTTATGGTAATGCTCGATGGTAATAAGCGAAAGATGGCCGAACAAAGCAGGGCTGAGAGTGGGGGTTAGTTCGATCACCTGCACACCTGGCTACCGCCCCGCGACTCCCCCCGTCCCATCGCCCCGATCAGTTACCCAGAGGGTAGAACTAACCCTTATATGCGTTTGCCTTATCTTTATTGCCCAAGTGGTGCAAACATGGCGCCTTATGAAACTTTCAACTCGGGCATTGAACAAGCCAGTTACAAATAATATACGGCAACTGTACGGGAGCAGTAATACGCTGCACTAAAATTGATTTGTCTTGTGTATGGGATGCTATGGAGTTTTACGACGTCGGAGTGTAGATGACACTTTTTAGCATAAAGGCTAATGCACACTCTATTATTATACTATACACTTTATATGCTAGCATATTATTTTAATAATTGTGCAGTTAAAAGTATTTGCTGTCATTAAGTGGTGAAATAATTTGCGTTTCTTTTGTGAGGTAGTGTAGTTGCAAGTGTCTGGATGCCGTGTCGAGGCACGTAGCAATGCAAATTCATAACTGGAAGACACGGGGAAAGCGACATTTTTATGAGGAGCTAGCTGGTATGGCGGATGGAGATTAAACGCAAACAACTCGTAGGCTAATGGCGAGGAAAATTCACCTAGCGGCAATTTTACTATATTATCCTGTGGGAGTAAAGTGTTTGCGAAACGGTACGCAGTGTGAATGTACCTTGAGGCTCCCCATCTCTCCCTCTTCTGCTATTCTGCACATGATCCAATGATAAATTAGTCGATTATTTAAAATATTTCATGAGAATTTTTAGAAAATATTCTAGGAAATCCTCGGGATTGTAATTTAATTACGATGTACGATATTTTTTTCACAAAATCATTTTTATTATACATTACCAAATAAGATATAGATTACTCAAATATTACTCGAGAATCGAAATATTACTCAAGAAAAAAAAGGTAAATTGGTTAAAAAAAATTGTACGTATTTATTTTTAAAAATGATGTATTTTGTAGATCCCTGATTCTTAAATTTCTGATTATTATATATTCACAATTAAGGAATTTTATATATTTGGCAAAATTAGGCTCAGTTCCAATACAAGGAGGTAGCCAAGATTTTTTTTCTATTTTATTAGTATTTTTAATATTAATTACCTAATGTCAAAATTATCTAAATATTTGCATTTTAAATCAGCTTAAATACATATATTTTATCACGTCAAGTTTTTTACATTTAAAAATAGTAAATCAATAAACTAGGGGCTTGAGCCGGAATTAAACCGAAAAAATCGGATTTTTTTCCGTACAGAAATCGGAACTGATCTGAAAAAAATATCGGTTTAATAGTGATTAATATTATATAAATTCACGTATATTAATAATAATGGTTAATTATATATTTTAGAATGATAGGGAATTATTTTTATAATTTAACCATAATGAAAACCGAACAGAAAAAAATAACCGTTTGAATCCATAAAAAATAACTATGGCGTTTTGAATCTAGCGTTACAGATTAGGATCCCAAGTTTTGATTTTTCTCAAATAACTCTTTTAATTTAAATCCTACATGTCACAAACACACTATATTTGTCTAAAAAAGTCTAAAGAATAAATAATATAAGTAATCATTAGGCATTATTATCCGCAATACCGAACAAAAAATTAAAAACAACATTATTGGCTTCTGTTACCACGGGCGCGATGTTTTCTCTCGCTTGCATTCGGCACGATACGGTCGGTCTACCGGCGGCGTCTTCAGTCTGCGGCGGGACATCACCGAGTGCGCTTGTCATTTACGCGTCATATTGATTTAGTGGAAAAATCCAAAATATCGACCAAATTATGAAGCATATCATGAATAATTATTTTTATTAATATAATAATATATATTTTTTTAAAAAGTCAAGATGAAGAATTCATCAATATTTTAAAATAATAATATTTTAATTTTCGAAAATGTAATTATCTATTTCTACATTTATATATAATGTATTTAGAAACTTAATACGAATTTATATAATAATGTTCTCGAGTTTTTTTTTAAATTAAAAACATTCGTTTGTGTGTAAATGGAATAAATTATTAGATTTTTTATCCGAAGATTAATAAAAACAGGGGTGCAATAAATATCGCACCACCGTTTGTAAAAATAAAAAAAATATATATTTACGACCAAAATTTATGTAGAAAAAAATACCCTATACACGTCACCCCCCATAAAAATAGAAATACACCATACATCTGGTGCATTCCAATATAAATGCGGATATTATTTTTCGCGCGGAAATATTGAAACATCTAATTTTTCATTCAACATGCTTTGAATCTTTATTGAAGCATGTATTTGCGGGGTGAATTTTTTTATCTCAGGTAAAAAAAATACACGTAAAAAAATTCGGATTAATTTCATGTGGAGATTGTGTTACATTCGTCGGCTTTTTTTTATATTCCGCAGAAATATAAATAAGGAATTGAATTTGCAATTCTGTTCATTGTTTGGGAAATCGTTTCGTGGCGGCCATTCGTTTGGAAAAATTCAGTCGACTGATTTTTCCTCTTCACGCTTTTTCCGCGACCGTTCATCCGCGAAAAAATGACGGTTTTATATATGAAAAATGCAACGATTTTTAATAAAAAAAAAATGTATACGTAATTATAAGCTCGACAAAATGCATATTCCTTGTATACGTAAGCCGTGTGTTGTTTTTATGACGCTTTTAATTTTCTCCTCCCTGATTAAGGCATATTAACCGTGTTTTACGGAGGGGGTTTAAAATATCTCGTGTGCCCAAATACCAAGGGGCTACTTTGCCCAAGGGGTTGCCGTGGCAATATGGCAGAACAAAAAAATCTCACCCAAATATTTCATACACGTTTTGGCCATAAAAATATTATTGGATGCAACGATGCGAGCCGCATTAGAAGCCATGGCCATTTGTACACAAAAAAATACATCGAGGGGTTCGTAATGTGTTGTGCTTATGCAGATAAACGGTAATGTTCTGCCGAAAATTAATTTCTTGGAAAATTGATTATATCAGATAATCCACGTGAGAAAATAAACCGTATATAATATACTAGAACAGTTTTAAAAATTATGCTAAGCCTGAGTTTAAGCAATATTTTATTTTATATGGACATAAGTGAAATGTTATAATAAGGTTTTTATACAAAGTGGTTTTTATTCACAATTAATTTAAATTTAATATTTTTTTTAAATTAAATTAAATAAAAATAACAATTTATGCTGATTTTTTTAACATGGACGTCCTGAAAATAATCTCTTGTTTTTTTTTAATAATTTTAAATAATATACTCACATATACAACCCAATCCTTGGGACTGTGCGCGTTTGTACCACAGAGATACAACCTCGATCCATCTCCCATCGTCTGTATGACCCTTATATGATTTCGGCAATCAAAATTCTGAAAAATATATATATGATATCAATTAGCAATTAATAAAGAGTATAACCAATTTTCTACTCCGTATATGTATCAAAAGCTTCGGGCCCGAAAAGTCAGCATCGATATAGGGACCATAAAGCATTTTGTTCATGTAATAACTGCCTCATAAATCGCGGAAAATAGCCAAAAGGTTTTATAACTCTTTCGTTTCAAGGTTCTTGTTTTTATTTTGGCCAAGTTTTATTTTCTCGAACACGTAAAGTAAATTGAACACATAAATATTGTTACGATACATTTAAAAATGCCATATAAAAAATACGCACCTCTGATTTTCCCTTCGAAACACACTGTGCAACGTTGCTCGGCTCTAGATTCAGAGCATCCTGTTAAAAAATATCATAAAATTAATATTTCATCCCATATATAAATATATCTAAAAAATAAATAGGTCAAATAATACTTACATTACAAGAAGATTGACTAATATTGCTCAAATTCAATCGATATACCCTGTCCATTGCTCCTACATAGAGTGCATCCCTTTTTGCATCCATTAAAAATGTTCTGTAGTACAGCTTCCCGCAAGAAAACTCTCTCACGTGATCTGTAAACAAATACAAATTTAAAAATATTAGAATCTTTCAATAGTATTATACGTCACGTACATCTGCGAAAGTTTGGGGTCGTTTATTGAGAAAAAAAGTCTTTGATCTATTCTAGTCCTATGTGCCTAGGTGAAATTATGTATAATATCAAAGGAACTCAACTACGGATGGATGTACTATTAGATTTGGACTAGGAGACTCGTTACGGTGTGCTCCGTGAAAACGTGCGCATTTATTGCAAGTACTACGCTTCTCAAACGGTTTTATAAATAATATTTAAAACAATCATAATCACAAGTGATATATTAAATTTATTAAAAATGTAATGATTTTATATGAATTATTTTATATTTTTTTATAATAAATATTTGAGAAGCTTTGTTGGTAACATTTTTCCCCTTGGATAAACGTGTGCCATACACGCTTTAAGGTCTTGTTGGAAAAACATCAAACGCATTTCATCCTACGATATACAAAATATAAAGGTGTGGGGATGATGGGTAAAGAAAATTCAACGAAAACAAGAATTCAGCGTCGGCTGTGTCGATAGTTTTTCTTTTGGAAATTATTTTTGGATGTAATATTCAGGGGGGCACATGTAGATGTGCGTCTCAGACAATTTTCAAGCTCTAAGATGATTTGAAAGTTGATTAGGTCTCCGATCGCAAAGGGGAGGCCCCGGGGCCCGCGAGGTTACCAAAACATGGGACCTGTTAATTCCGACGGCCGCGGACGCCCAGCACCGACGCCATTTGCATAAATAAATTATTCATCGGCGTTCAGAATCAATAAGGGCGCGGAGACGTGCTTAATTCGTTTCATATCAAAGTTCCAAATTAGATTTTAATTTAAAAAGCGGGCAAAGATACCGACGCCCGATATCGGCGAGGCGTCGCGCGTACGACGTCGGCGCCATTCAGATGTCGCATGCGCCGGAGGTAGATAAAAATTCGATTATTTTATTCGAATTTATTAATACAGCTTTAGAAATTATTTTTAAAATCTTTACAAAAATTATAAATCGTCAAAAAATCTAAGCTAAAATTTATTTTACATTTCATTCAACGGAGTCAAGCAGTTGTTACACTATCAATACCTATTTTTTTAATGAAAAAAATAGTATCTACTAAAATGTACCTAATAATAAAATATGTATGTAGTTAAACAGTTGTCGAGCATTATCCCAGAATTTTAAAAATATTTTTAATATCCCATGCATATACGATTGCTACGCAGGTTAGAAAAAAAAGACAATAGTAATTATCATTTGAAGCTTTAAAATTAGTGTAAAAAATATAATATATTTTTATAAATATATCATAGAAGCTATATAATTTTTTAATTGATATTATTAAAAATTAACCTAAATATATATATCATCATCATCATCATTTGCCAGTCACAAGGCTCTCACTCGCTGAGGCATGGACCTTACCAAACTCTCGCATGGTAGTCGAGGCCAAAGGAACCTGAGTCTCACACGTGACGTGAGGGCTTGGTATGCGGCTTTTTATAAAGAGTTTCCCTCTCTTGGCCATTGCTGGCATTGGACGTACATCTTCTACCATGTTGGTATCGGATTTTACCCTCTCGACTGTGTCCAGGCAAGTAGGAGGGGGTTTTGCCTCGGTATTCGTTTGTTCTCTTCTCTAAGGCGTTATCTGCTTTTAACGAGTCCCGCGTGAGCCAGATTGCAACAACTTGAACCATGGTTTTTTATTTAATTTTAAAAATATAAAGTCTTTTTTTAATCTGATATCAGATAAAACTCTATAGATGCTTCTTATTCATTCTCCCAATGGATATCTCTTTTAATAAATTTGTAAAAAAATATATAATGAGAGTAATTTACAGATTTGACTAAAAGTGGACAGAATGGAAAGGGTTAAAGAAAGGGTTAAAGATATAAATATATCACATACATCCATTACTCAATTAATACGATAACCACTTAACATGGTTTCTGTTTTGTCAAAGAAAATTATATTTATTTCATTAATTTTTGAAAAAATAAACTATCCCCTTTTTCCCATATATTTGTTAGTCTCGCTTTAAACGCTTTTGTTTAACACGATTATCCAACATAACCTATTTTCCGTGTTAAGCAAGAGATGTATGTATGTAATCACGAGAGCGTGGAAGGGATTAAATGTTGAAATATTGTTATAAACAAAAACGTATGTATTAATTATAATTAAACAGGCGCCAAAAAATTTGGCGAGTTCATTTAATACAGTAGGTTTTTTTTTATTGAGATCACTTCAGTGTAACTTTTTTGTTATATAAACAGTCAAACCTTATATAGCGCCGAGATGGGGACCACGGTATAGAAACCTGCCTTATAGAAGGTTAGGGCATACACAATTCTGGGTTAAGATTTTTTAATTCACGCACGTGAAGGTTTTATTTTATTGTCAAGCAAAAGAATCAAGACCTTTGTTTCTCATAATGATGAAATATGTTATTTGACTTTGCTCTAGAAGGAAGCACTATAGGAGTGACTGTCGCATACGCCCCTAGAGACCATATTAATGTTGTAAGAATAAGTTAATTATTTTTTTAATTCCGATTTTAATATCTGAATAGTTTCCATGTATACAGGCTCGTCCTTATGGGCAACCGCGACCCTGCCCCACACACATTTCTCCTAATAAAAAAATAATAATTAACTGAAATATGCGAACAGAACCGTATTCATATGCGTTTTGGCATTTTTGTATCCGCCCCGGTCACGTGGTCGCTAGCGTTGACACAAACAACAGTTGTTGTTTGGCTAGGTAGTGGAGGTCAAGAGAAAAGTTCCGTATTACCGCAAACAGAAGGTCGCTTTTTGTTTGCTGCGTAAATCTGTTTGGGGCAGGTTTCTATATGTCCTGGACACGTGGTCGCTAGCCTCAGTTTAGCTATTGGGTTTGTCAGTTAGTGGAGGTAAACAGAAAAGTTCCGTATTACCGTAAGTTCAAATTAATATTAATACAAACATTTTTATTTGATTTTGTGAAAAATACATGTTTTTTTATAATTATTCACATACCGTTAATTTTTGTTGAAAAAAAATAGGGGGGGTACCTAAACTTCGTCATGCCCCACTTGTTTTTAAAGTCACGAGCCGCCCCTGGATGCCCCTATACTAAGTGATGAATTTCTACATGATTATTTGGTTATTATGAAAATGGAAGATAGTCCGTTCACAGGGAGCCCGCTGGTCCAGTGCTCAGTTCCAGACCCTTCTGCTCGTCACTAACAAACAACAAAGGCTTCAGCAACACAATCCGGGCAACAAATAAAAATAAGCAAGCATCAGATAATATGTTTGCGGTGCGTTTAACCGGATCCCACGGCGATTTTATCGTTTTGTATCGAGCACAAAGAGCCAGTGGCATTTCATGGCTTATTGGAGCCGAGCCGCTGGATAAGACCGACTCGGTAATCAGTTTTCCCCTTTTTTCTTCCCTCCATGCTCAGGTACCGTACAAATCGAAGGAAACATTATTTAATACGATGTCGATTTATGATTGGCCGGTATCGAGTGCGTCGTGCCCGGTAATTGAAATTGTTTCGGCCGTGGAATTTATTGGCTCTTAAGACGTTTTATGGCCGAAGCGAATTAACGCCGATGATAATAAAGATGTGTGCGATTTCGGATATATGCATTTGTGCGAACAAACGCATTAATAGGGTGGCACAAAAAGCAGCTATTTTATCAATACTGAATCAGCGACAGATCAATAAGACGTGTACAATTTTAATATATTTGCAACGATGCATGCAATCGTTCATTAGCATCGTCGTTTCCGATTCGCCCCTCTCGATGCCGACATCATTTCGCAACACCGTCGCCATTTTAACGGCCGACACATCTCGATCGGCAATTCCGACCGGTAAATTGGACATTTGGCCCTGTGAGGCAGTAACACTTCGCCGTAATATTCAAACAGTATGTCGAGCTCCATTGTTGCCGATTAATTGCCAACTAGGACAATTTGGTCTCGCCTTTGAATCCGTCCTAATGTCCTTTAATTGTTACAGTGAAACATTAAAGCGAAATGTCGCTCGGCGGCCATTAAGTGATTCCGACGGCATGCGCATGCGTCCCAAAGCGCAATTAGCGCAATGCAACGCGATGATTTTACAACGAAATTTTCCGAAGAAAAAAAATCAAAAACACACCGGGGGATGCTGTAATATCTGTCGTCGGTTATGCCCAGAGTCACAAGCGCGATATGAAAATTGATAGTTATTTCCGCCGAATGTATCCGCACATTTGCTCTCGTCGCCAATAAAACGAAATAAGGGTAGAAAGGGGATGCTAACGGTGTCAACCCTGAAACTATTTGCGCAAATAACTAAATTTCAGCGCGTGACTCGGGTGTTAATGCCAATAAATGGCTAAATCAAATTTTAGTGGCAGTTTGATTTTTTTTTACAATGCCCAACGGCACAATATGAGAGATATTTACGGAACACATGTAAAAACTTTAATATGGAAAAAAATACAATGCACAACGAATTCATGAGGCTAAAAAATATTTCTTATGCTTATTACGGTAGATGAAAAGTGGATGATCTAAGGCAATGAGTAGATAAAGGACAAACATTAAAAAGACAGGCCCAAGTTGGATTGCATCCATAAAATTCGTTGCTTTTGTACGATGGGATTTTAAGCGGATCGTCCATTTAGAATTGCTGCCAAAGGATGAAACGATCAATGCAGATGTTTATTGTCAACAATTAGAGAGATTGAAGACGAAACTCAATTAGACTTATCCAGAACTAGTCAATGCGCCTTATTCTCTGGATCTCGCTTCGTCGAATTTTCTTCTGTTTGCTGTATTACAGCATTTATGAGACACAAAAATACGAATTTAGAGTATATACAAAACTGTCCAATTTCGTGTTTTACCTCTAAACCGAATAATCTCAATAATAACGGAATTCAAAAACGGTTCAATCCGAATAATAAATAATTCATTGAAAATATGTTGTATTCTTATCATCGTACTTAATAAACTTATTATTATTATTATATATTAATAAATAAAATTTTAGCACAACTGTTAATATTATGATAAATAAATAAATTAGCGTTATTCTTTCATGGAACGTTAGAATTAGAGCTAAAATGAAGAAAAAAAAATCATAGATAGCTGCCATTCTAGCTGTAGTTTCTTCTCTCTATTTGTGGAATAAAATATTTTTGTAACAAACAATTTAAAGAACAGTCTTTAGATTATTTTATAGATCTCAATTAATATGCTATCAGGCAAGGGATTCCTAACCATTTTTTATATCTATCTCATAAAATAATGCTTTTTTTCATCCATCCCCTTAATTTTTTCTCTATATACAACAAAAGACATAATCATATTAGTTAATAATAATCGTAAATCACCACATTCTGTGATATTTAATCAATTTATAATTTTTCTTAATAAATTGTTCATCTGACTAAATCCTGTCTCAATCAAATGCGAACTAGAAAAAGTTAAATGAATGCTACGTTGCAACAAATATTTAAAGTATCTAAAATCATATCGATTTAAAGTATAAATAGACAAATACATTTACAACTGTTCAAATTTGAATGAGATTCATGTTTTTTTTCTATATTATCAAATAAAGAACATATGTCTGCTAATAAAATATATGGTTTTTTAATCAATTATTTTTTTGCAATAGGTTTATCAATTTACAAGAAGAACTCGATTACAAAAGTTGGCAATTGTTGGGAATTAAGTGTTAAAGATACAAAATGCAGTACATTGCCAGAACATCGGAAACACAAAATTTAAAATGCTAAAGATCTTCATTATTGTGAATACCTGAGCTAAGCTCTGGATTTCTTTTATTTTTATTATTAGTGGAAGTAAACTTTTAAAACTTTTAGTTATACACTTTTAAGGGTTTTTATTATGTTTTTAATTTTAATTAAGATATAATAAAATGAAACAACATGAATGCATATTTACATATTTATACCTAAATAAAAAGTTAATAATTGAAAACTGAGCTAATATATTTTTATTGCATTTTTCTCATTTATTTTCAGAATATGTTTTAAACGATATATTCAAATGGTTTTGCATTATTCTGGTCACCATGAAAATATTTTATAGCCTCATTTTTCCATTCTTGGAGAGTTATGAAGGTGTTAAATATTTTTTCTCAGCCATAAAAAAATAAATATGAAAAAAAATCTCATAAAATCAAGTCAGGGTTGACAACGCAAATGCTGATTCAATTTCGCAACGTCGCTCATTTGCATACTTCACACGATGTTTATCGTATGTATGTATGTATGGAAAAAAAAAAGAAAAAAAACACCTGTTACATCTTCGGATTCGTGTCCTATATTTTCAGCTTATTTTATTTTCGGAATTTATGAAAGTGTCCTACTCAAAATTTCAGCTCCATGATTCGGCTACATTTTTCTTTCACACGTTTCATGAAATTTACATAATCCCACTCGGGCTATGCTGTGTGTCCACCCCCTCCCACCCCGTATCACATATACATTTCTTCTCATTTTTTTTATTTCATACTTTTTGTTGGCTCTCTTTAACATATATAACTTTTTATGTCTATGTGCTCGGTTGCTTCATATTTTAAACGCAACAGAGACGTGTCGGGTGCCATCGGGTTACCCTCGGCTGACAATAAAAAAAAAGTGGAAGGAGATTGCCACTCTTGATCCTAACACAGGGGTGTCAGGGTTAAAGTTTATTAGCGCGGTAAAAAACAAATGTATACGATTGAATTTTAAATTATTCAGGATATCGCATGGACATTCAGTGTCGACCTGGGGATATTCCCCCCTAATAATTTTAGAAAGAACAGGAGAAATCTTATAAATATTTAAAATCTCCTCAGGGAGCTGTCAAGAAATATTAAAAAAAACTTGTAGTTTCAACACAGAATGTAATATAGACGTAAATAAAAATAAATGACATTGATATTATGAAGAAGCGCAGTTGGCAACAGGTTCCGAACATAATACTAGAAGCTTTATGTTCAATATGTTGCATCCTTGCCACTTTGTTAAATTTATTCAGCTGATATCTAAGGATGGAAGTAAAGAACGACAAGGATATTGTATTCCATTCCATTTACTGGATAAAATGTATATTTTACATAACAGAAAAGCATGTGTTAAATTTCAGCGTAATATTGCAGACACATTTGTCAAAGGATCTAAATATTATATAACAATTTCCGCGTAATTTTGTATGAATTTTCATTATTTTATTAGACGTCATAGCCAGACAATGATACCTGTCTGAGGGGGTTGAGCAAAAAAAAAATATAACCCCGCCGGAAAATCTTTAGAAAAGTTAATCTTTCATTTTCCTTTCAGACCTGCCCTTCGCCGGAAAAACTTAGCAAAAATTTTAAACTTCATTTGATGCACACTTTTCCAAGCGAACCCGTGAAAAATTTGCCCGCCTTTCATGTCAAATACACGTGGCGCGCATAAGAGCTTTCCGGCTCTTTAGGGTTAAATTTGATGCGTGTCATAAAATAGCACGTATAATATAACCGTTTAAATTTTCATTTTAAATATATCATCACTCGCTATGATCTGCCATTATCGAGATTGAAACTCGAAAAAAAATTGCAAGCGAACCCGTGTCTTCTCACCCCAGGTTCGATACTTGTCGCGACCCTTCAAATTAATACCGGCCAGGGGCGGCACTTTTCCCTGGCGGACAAAAAACCGGACAGCCCACCGGACAATCTGCCGCGCACTCTTGCCCTTGCCTTGTATCGAATGATGGACCCCCGCCGTTATGGATGTAAACATGGACGACGGGACCGTTTACCCTCACCCCAATTTATTTGTAAATTCAATTAGAACGTAGACATGTGTATCCCTGGATAGACGTTGGACGTATGGAGCAATTCAATTTCGTCATGGGGTCAAGGGTTGTCGATATTTTAAAAGAAATATGTTCATCCGTGATGGGGTTTCTTTAATGTGATCAAGCAATTTTCTGAAAATTTTCGTTGAAAAATCACGATGGAAGCTTACAAATGTGATTATATTTTGATAGTGGTACAAGTCCACAAGTAAGAAATCTAAAAAAATATATATTAAATATATAAAAAAAAAACAGTTTAGTTCTACAAATTTATTCTTTATATTATGTTATTTATCATAATCTGTACGAAAATAGATATGACTTTAAAATTACCAAAAAACGTACAAGGGGCCATATTCGATGTTTAGGCTTGTTTAGTTTAGCTTTGTGGTTTGAGCGAAGAACCACCTTTGATTTCTCGAACTCTTAAAAACTTCTAGACACTATAACGGTTCTAGCAATAATGAAAATAATAACGAAAAAATTAATACTGTAGCTATTTTAATCTATTCAACCTAAGCGAACAGTCATGGCGGCTCGAAAATAACCGCGTCGTCCGAAGGGGGTGTATTTATAATGGAAAATTGACTCCAAGCATTTCAAGTCAAGATATTGATGAATACAAAAAGTGACATGTACGATTTATTTTAAAAGAGTTATTCGAGAAATATAAAAAACACTTGTTTCCCCAAATCGGAACAATACTAATATATGGAATGATTAAATTATCTTAAAGACTACTAATGTTGAGAGATCTTTAAATATTTAAGCTGTATTGCATTGCATTTTAAAATTCTATACTAAATACAGTGTTTTTGTAGAAATATTTTTTAAGCTAAAATAAAGTTTTACGCGTATTTAACTTTTAATAAATTGTTAAAAAATCTTAAAATATGCTAGTGGATTTTTTAATATTTGACAGCAATTATCTGTGTAAAAAAATCATATTCTATGATTAAATATATAAAATCTAGCTCTGATATTTGAAAAAAAATATTTGACTGCTTAGCCGGCCGGGATTCGAATTATCGGTTATCCTGAACCCGATCACTATAGGTCGAATTAAATTATCCGATTCGAATTATCGCCTTTTCTGAGCTCGATCTTTATAAGCTAACAAAATAGTATAGTGTTTGAGGATTTATGTTTACAATGTAACAAAATAACAGCTTTTATGGAATATTTCAAGTGTGTGCTTTTGTTCAATATCCAAAGTTAATCCGTTTTAAACAAGTTAAATTTAAGAGATAGCGGAGTTTACGATATAACAAGGTTGTATTTAACTAAAAATGCCGATCCTAGTACTTCATCATCTTTTTTGGCATCGATCTATTTTTATACATATAACAAGATTAGGAAAATAATTATAAGTAGTTATACGGTAGTTATTTTTTTGTCGCGGTTTAAAAACCCTTGGCTTGAGTTACAGTCGCGAAAAAATTCGATCAAAAACTACAGCGCGCATCTCTGCTGCGGGCAAATTTTCATTAACCGGGAAAATTTTCCAGCTCGAAATTCCCGAACAAAAGCGCTTTTCTCGCTGAAAATGCATTCGGGGCGTCAAGGCGGAAGGATTCGATTTTCGCGTTAAAATCCGCGCCCGGAAAACGCTTTACGGTTTATGTCTGCAAATAAAACGGAATGCACTTTTTTATCCTACGACACCCTCTCCTTGTAACAATTTTCAATATACACGCCGTAGGTGGGACGGAGGAGGGGTATGCACAGGACCTCAATTTCAACGTCCTGATCCTTTGTATGACTGTCGGTTTTGCGCATTCGAAGCCGGGCCTCCCCTTTGTACAGCGACGCACACCTAGCCGACTTTGATAAGCGAAATTCAATCGGTGGGTGCATAAACGGCATGATTGAAAAAAAACGGAGAAAACCAGGGAACAAACCGGTCGATGATGAACGATTTTGTATCGAAAAGGGGGGTGGATTTTGTGGGGTGGACATTTCTGTACGCAATTGCAACTGATTGGTCGATCGTTCCGAGTTTTATATCGATTTTCGTTTGGGATATATGTACATATTTAAATATTAGGGGAAACACGAAATAATAAAATTTAGGCAAGGGTTGTAAATTTATTGTTCCTTCGTACAGAATAATGCTGCTTGACGTCGAAAAACTGAAAATATAGTATTATTTTATACGACTTATAAATAATAAAAAAAAAACTATTTTATCATCGAAGCTATATTGAAGTTAAATAAATGACTGTTTTTAAAATTAAAAATGCAACATAAAAAGGTATAAAAATTAATATGTTAATCATCAATCAATATGTGATACCCTTGTTTTATACTCCAGGATTAGTGTACATGAATATTTAAATAACAGAGAATTTATTGACTCATTAAATCGTACCTGTGTAAGATTCTCCTTTTTTATTTGATGGGATTTTATGGGAATAATTCACTGAATCCAAGTGATGAATTACTAAATCCTAGTCAAACTTTCTCAACAGAGGTGTATTTTGCCTAATACGTTAGATTAAAGGAGACCGTGCTTAAAAAACGATAAGTTTAGGGAAACAATAGAAGGAAGACAGCCTACCTGCAGAAAGAATTACCCAACACGAAATAAAATTTAGAAGTTCTGCATCATACACCATAATCATCTGATGGTGCACCTGACTATCTTCTTTTAATGATGATGGAACATTCGTTTCGTGGTCACTTAATAAAAATACATAAAAAAACTGCCAAATTTAACGGGAGGGGTATTAAAAATCTGCGTATTTTGTGAAGGAAGGTCATAGAAAATAACAGAAAAGCATTGCACAGTTTTTGTATAAATAAAGCTTTATCGCGATTAAAATAAATTCTATTTCTTTCCACTTTAGCTAAAATAATCATTTATATTAAAAAACCAAAGGCCTTCTTTAGAACGTAAACGTTTATTTTAATATAAAGTAAAAGCACTGAAATTTTATCTCTTTCGTATTTTCATATTTTAATATGTGGTTGGATCGTACATTAAGTTAGCGGTCCTTAAACCTTCTACTCTTAGAATACGTTTGAAGTGTTAAAAGCTCGCTTTTGTGATACCATTTTTTATTCTTGGTATAATATTTTTAAAATGTTATTCTATATAATAAAAAATATGCAATAAGAAATTACATTTTTAAATAATATAAAAATAGAGAACGTTTTTAATTATCCATTTTCAATGCCTTTTTTAATCAAGTAAATGCTGAAAACATATAACTGTACTCTTAAAATTCTAACCCTAATGATTTTGCAAGATATGTAATTTTTAACATTATTTGAAAAGTGCTACATTATTTTTTCAATTTTCACTCTTAATTTTCTAGATAAATTTTGTTTTTATAAATAATTCTTAACACTCAAGCACCCACTGTTTTCAGGCGAAACTTACGCCTAAACCCGCATCTTTTTATCGATCTTACGATTTTACGCGGCTCTGTAAAAAATGCTTAATAACTTTTTTCCTATTGGAGATAATTTGATCCAAAAAACGTATTATACGTATAGTATACTTATATTAGATTATTACAATATTTAGATAAGAAATACAATTTTCGAGCTGTGAAAATGATGATTTATTGTATTTTAGACGATAAAAAACAAATAGATATCTTTATGTACTATGTAGGTAATTTTAGCTTTGTAATAAGTGATGTGACGGGTTGTACAATACATATTTTACAAAGGCCATGCAGAGCAATGAATGAAACTGTGTCGAGTTGTAAAACTTTAAAAGAAAGCCTTTTGTAGCGCATTATATAACATGTTTCGTGTGAACCCGCGTAAGTGCGGGACCGGGTGTTTACCGTTTACGAAAATTTCCGCACTAACGCGGGACCGGATCTCTGAGTGTTAATACGATAATAAATGCAATTTTGTAGATATGTAGAATATTTTAAAAAAAAATATGCGTTATTTAGATTTTTTAGTAAATAAATAGTTTTCATAAGTATTTAAACCTCTTAATATATATTAATAATTTAAAAATTTATAGATTTTTTTTTCATCTATTTTTGATTACTTGGTTCACGATTTAATATTTCGCGTACCGCAAACGATGCGATGCGTAAAATTTCATCCAGACGCTCATTTGAAACGACACAATGTCAGATGTCATACAATAAATAAAACGACTTTTTTAGCTATTTATCTTGGGGGTTGGACGCCATTCCGGCAATCTGTGGATAGCCAAAAAAAATAGGGGAGTGCCTACGGTTTAATTGAGCCGACATCTACAACAAAAAGTTAATGTCGGATGAAAAATTGAAAAAATATGAACTTAATTGAGAAATATTTCGCTCTCTCCGCCGTACTTGTCAAACTGCGACGGATGAAAAATGTATTAAAGTTTGCTTCAATTGCCTCGACCCACCCCCCGTCCGTGAAATAAGGCGAGGGCCAAAACGGAGACATTGATATGTTTTGGTTACATTTGAGAAATGTCTTTTCTACGTCATGTTGCACGTGACTTTTGCTAGGGTGACTAAATATTTTTTTTAATATTTTATATAAAATATTTCAAGTATTTGTAGCGGTCAGACTTTATGGCCCTGGCTAAAATCGTACTTAAATCCACAGAAAAAAATATAATAATTATATTAAACATAGTGTTTGAGAATGTTCTAATTTTAATTCGTTTCAATCCATCTTGAGGGTTAAAATAACTTAGCATTTAATGAAAATATATTCAAATTCGAAGATTAGACGTGAAATTTATGTACGTGGTCACCCTACATTTGAGAGGGAGTTTATCTCCCTACTTTAGAAGGTAGATGATGCTCTTTGAATATAGCGAGACCCCCGAAAACACATTTTTAGACCCCCAGGTATGTCTCAGTGCAAGGGCCGAATCCGTTGAGCTGTCATTCGCGGAATTTTCATTTGCTTTTCGCATTTGCAACGTTGATAACATCCGCGTCTCGTTACGCACAAGTGCGTTTCAGGCCTGAAATTTGCTACAAATATGTTGTTCCCAGCCACACCGTTTTAGACGTCTGAGAGCATTTTGATGTTTCTTCAAAAGTTGGATTAAAATTTTGCGAAGCATATTGAATTTCTCGCCTGACACTGATCAGGATTCTTGATAAATTCCGAGAATATGTTGGCATACGTAAAGTATTTGATTTCTACGTTCGGCTGTTTAGTGCTTCTGTCGAAATGTATTTTGCGATATTTAATGAAAAGTGATATGTGGGCTCGCAAAATTTTCATTTTACACTGCCAACCACAATATTCGATTATCTCTAATGCACCAAGCCAGTACAAATTAATCGTGGCTATGCAATATTTACACGAATTATCGGCTCTGATAATAAGCTTTTAATCAATTAAAATTAAATACGGCAATATTATTTTCTATTTAAAACCTCATTAAATTAGTTTATAATTTTTGTATTTAATATATATTATAAAACAAATAGGTGATAAATAATCATATCATTGCAAGAAATGAACATTATTATTGAACCTATTTTGTAAAATGAAGACGTTTATATTCTAGATTTATTTTATTTATAAGCTGTTGTTACTCGCAAAATTAATATAGTAAATAATATTTCGAGAAAAGTTCTAAATTGAATCATTTGAGAATTTTTAAAAAAAAAATTGCTATAACAGTGTCAACTAAGGAAATAATTTTATGGTTTGAATTTTAAATTACAAAGGGTTTTAAATATTTGTCAAAGAATACCATGTTAATTTAGATTGAAGATCTTTGATGAGGTGTAATAAAACCGAACCCTAAAGAGGGGAGTAAGATCAAGACACTGGTAAATTATCACAAGGAAAATTTGAAATAATCAAATATTTCTCTTAAAAACTATTCAATTAATCTAAACTAAATTAAATAATAAAATTATGAAAAATACGAATATTACTTATTATTATAAGTAAACGTTTAAATAGTTATAAATTCTAATAAATATATGGAAAAATTAAATCCCATTAACTGATTGTTTAACTAGCGACTCGAAACCCACTGAATCGTCCGAAAAGAGTCTCTTTATAATGAAGAATAGACCCCAAGCATATCAAGTCAAGATGTTAATGAATTCTTCATGACTTTTTTTTTAAGCTTCATAATTTAGCCGCTATTTTGGATTTTTCTACCAATCAATACGACGCGTAAATGACATGCATACTAATTAATAGAATAATTAAATCTTTTTAATAAGATACAGTACATTCCGCTTAATTAGGACCCGGGTTTATTGGGACTGTCGGTTATTTGGTCTAAATTTCAAGAAATAGAAACAAAATTAAGAATCCAATAGTAAATAACTTCGGTTATTTAGGAGAAAATTCCATTAAATGTCGACATCGTTTTATTTTTAAACAATTATACATACGTTTTTTGAGAGATTTTATGGTTCCGATTTTTTTACAATTTTACTCTAGGTTTGGTTTATTTGGTCCAGCCGCTTAATTGGAACTTATTTTTTGGTTCCTATAGGTTCCAATTAAGCGGAATCCATAGTATATGATTTTTTTTTTAATTTTCCGATTTTAGATATTGTGATTGCAAGAAATCAGTTGCTATTGAATCAACTTTTTTCGATAAAACTTTAATTCGGCGAGTCTGTCCATGCAAAGTGCGATTCTTGATTACCCAACTCGTTCGGCGAGGGCACTGGGTTTGCATAATTTTTCAGGGATGTCCCCTCATTTTTTTTAATGCCCTCGAGCAAAGTTTGAATGCGCTATCTGCGGGGGAAGCGACTCCCGGTTTGTCTTTGACGAGCAACCCAGGTGCGGACTATTGCGATTCCGTAATAAGAAAAAGTCGTAATTTTTAGATTATACTTCTAGCAGGAAGGCAAGCGTCGTAATAGTGGAACAAACTTGCCTGAGAATATTAATGAGGCGAAAGTTCCCGGAGTGGCCGTGTGTTGGTGGGCACGACTCCTATCTGGCGCGAGACAGCGGTCCAGAAGTATGAAATATGGATGAGGGAACGTCTTGTAATTAATAAAGGGAACCAAAGTTCCGGGTAACAAGATTCGTATTCAAAACTCGTAATAATAACGCGAATCAGAAATATTCGAGCGTAATAGGATATCGCCGAAGGAAACAACGTGAATTTTAATTAAACAAATAGCGGTGCGAGTTGCCTACCGGGTAGGTGGGGCAAGTGTCTGACTTATTGGAAACCGTGCCGAGTTGAGGAGTTTGAGATAAAAGCGAAATGCTGCCGAATTTGCATTGGGAATTAGCGAGCGGATTTGCTGAAACTAATTTTGAGAAAGTATTGCCCAGGTAAATATAACAGAACGCGCGAAAAGGCAATATGAACTGGGTGATTAAAAGAATAAATCTATTCTGAGAATATTATCTAATCTTATATTTATACACGATTTTCACACACCAACCACTAGCAGAAAATATTATTTCTAATTACTCACGTGATGTATTATTAATACAATAATAGTTTTAATAATAATTCGATGCATACCTGAAACAAACAAAAAAATAGAATTAGTATAACAGAATTTTATTTATAAATTATTTGAAATTAGCCATTAATTGGTATTTTATGAATATGTTTTCGTTGCGTTATCGGGATTAGGTCGTTCCAACAAGTTGATTAGATTACTAACATGGCATAGGTCCTAATTTAAGGGTAAACAAAGGCCGGATCAAACAATAAAAACTTTGATTGCTGCCGAGGAAACGAAAAGGCGAAAAAGGTCAGCAAATTGAATATGGCCCCGAACGGGGTCGGCCATTTTTACGGATCGCGTATTGTTTGCGTCGCCATAATTTTTTTTTCGATCTCGTTTAGCACAAATTGCGTTGATTTAGCCAATAAAATATATTGCTATTTTATATATATATATTTAAAAAAATATTAATATCCTTTTTTTGAAAAAGATTTCAAAATATGCATTTTAAATTTATGCTGTTTTATTAAATAAATGTAAAAATATAAAAGTAAAAATGTTCATAAAGTTATAAGATGTATCTTAAAATAATATATAAATACAAGAGATTTTCCTTTAAGTTTTCTTTATTATTAAAGCTCGCCCAGAAGATTGACGAATAATTTTATACCCACACTTGTATTTAATATCCCAATCCTGTGCGATAAAATATTTATTCTTGACCGAATATGAATGAATAGGAGATTAAATACAATTGAGTATTGTTATGTAGATAGTGCATATGAATTAGTATATATACCCAACTTTTTTTACACGGTAGATACGTTCTATCAAATATTGTGTTAAATGATATGCCAAAATTTAGACACTTCGCTTTATTTTAAAAAAGAACAACATTGATGTATAATCTTGTTCTTAATAATGTATTTTAATTTTAATTTTAAAATAATACTAACAAGATATTAAATGTGGTAGAACTTAAAGAAGTCATGTGTTTTCATTACCGCTTGTTGAATTTCTTTTTATTAGTCTTGTTGAATTTCTTTTTATTGTGAAATCTGTTATTCATATGAGTTTTTTGTTTCATAAGTTTTTATGCGTTATTTTAAATTAAGTTATACAAATCGGCAGGTCCTGTTGGAAAAATAATTAAGTATGTATACTCAATAAAATGATGGCACACTTGGAAAGCCATATTAATAATCTGTTGTTACTATTATGCTGTTTTTTTTCCTTTTTTTTAATAAAAAACTTATTACCCTAAGAATGTAATACTAAAGTTATATATATTGCTGAATAAAAATGATGCACTAAAGAATATTAGAAAACAGATTGTGAATTACTAATAATTTTAATACTCTAATTTATTATTATTAAAGAATTCTTTTTAAACATTGCTTTTTCCTCGTACAAAGACTATATTTCAAAAATCTCACATTTCGATCGTTCCTCGCTCCACATAGCAGATAAGTCGTACGTTCGTCGATTTCCTCCTCGGGTAGTAAAACTTGGCGCAGAAGGATTCGCTGAACCGGAAATAAAAATCTTTCGATTGAGCAAAGAAAACGGGAGAATTCTCCGCCGACTTCTGCGACTCGGAGCACCAGAAGACGAACAAGAAGTCGAAGGAAGCAAGCAAGCCAGGGACTTATTCAAAGAGAGTCTATATTCGTTGGCCGTAAAAAAGTTTACCTGTCTGGCGCTGATTTTGTTTAACGCCACTCCTCCGACTGCACGTCCCGGATTAGAGGGACCGACTCCCGACTTTGATTGTTTTCTGTTTCGCACATTGGCGAAATTCTTCATTTTTATTTTGGCCTTTAAATCTTGGCGTATATTCCCTTTTCGCCTGAATAAGCGCATTATTTTGCTGAGTCGTGGGGGTCGCAAAATCGACCCCCTCGGCGTTATAACGGATCCAATTTCAGAGGCGTGCATATATATCCATTTGTATGCCAATTGGCGATAGAGAATATCTACCTTTGGGAACGTGAAAATTGTAACTGGAAATCACTTTATAACAACCCTAGAGAAGATATTTTCCAATGGCATTGTTGGTTCAATGATATTTTCACGGGGAAGTATTTTGTATGCGTGCAAATTGAATGTCTGCTGTGAAAGTGCTACGTTTCGATTTTGCAATAGACTCTTGTTAAAAAAGAGGTATCATAGAAAAAATATGTATATAAATATTATATTGGTTTAGTATAATAATATTATATAAAAAAAATATATCCGCATAAATATATTTATGAACGTGTATGGGTTGAACTATCACTTGTTGACGATGTCGCGATGCTGATTGGATAAAGGTTGATTTTTTTACAAATTAATACACCCATACACGTATGATAACTAATTGTATATAATAAATCTTGTTATTTTTATCAATTATCAAATAATATACAGTAATATAAATTCATACACATTTAAATAAAATTTCATAAAAAAAAATTATGATTATTTTGATGTACGAAAATAAAATCAAACTTTTAATTTTAACTTATGGTATAATTAAAATTAGGCCGAATGAATAATGTGGTAGAAAAAATACGTGTTTTATATATCTTTTAAATACGAGTACACTTATATTCTAATTTACAATGGTTCTGAAAATACCCGCGATATTTTTGTATTATTATTATACGTGTTTCTTGACCTTATATTATCACTTTAAACAAGTTTTTTTGTATAACAGAAATTTAAAGATTAAATAAAATGCGATATTTTTTTGGCACATCCCAACGGATAAATAATAATTTAAAAATATCGCGAGCAGTGGAATGTCACCGTATATTTTTAAATTGAAATAAAACTTGAAAAATATTTATATATTTTCTATACAACTAGTAAATGCGAATTATAAATATTGAAATCATTACCTCAATAAATATTTTTCTTGATAATAGTATTACATTGCCCACACTTAATATTGTAATAATAATAAACAATTTCAAATAAATAAATTAAAAATGAATAAGGCAAGATTAGCAAGATTTATGAAACAATTTTTTTGGTGATTGGAAGAGCTTAAAACCTAAGATTATTTAAAGGAACAGAATTACATAATCTTTCTGTTGATTATTAACGATGGTTAGAAATGTCTTTAAAGATTAATTCATAACTCAATGGGTTTCATAAGCATTTTTTTTAAAGTAAGAAGTTTCCATAGAAAACAGTATCACTTCTTTAATTTAACCCATTGATTTAGTGTTCAGTTCTCTAATTAATAGAATTTCCTGTGCTGTATTTTTTGAAATCCTTTGTAATTTAGATGACGACTTGATTAAATTCTAAAGAAATTATGATACAAGAAGTACGAAAACCTTGGTACAAACTGAAATCAGTAACACTCTTGAGATTTTTTTTGAGATTGGGATGGCTTTAGAAATATTGATAAAGAAAACATCGATTGGTCAGAATACGATGCATGTCTTCCGAGTTTTCAACGTATAAGCTATGCGGATATTATTTAAAATCTCAACCAAGAAAGAAATAGAATGGAGAATTAGACTGGGTATGAGAATTAGAATTAGACATAGAATGGGTTTACAATTTATTGTAATACATTGACTAATGAGAATTAAAATATAAGGATATAATGGTGTGTAGAACAATTCTAAATAAAACTAGAAAATCATACACGATTCCAGTAAGCAAACCTAAATCGCAGTTTTTCTTAATGAATATTAACCCTTTAATAGCCAAGCCAATTATAGGGATTTTTACCGTACGCCACTATTTTCAATCATAAAATAAAACGGCTAAACATATCGAAATTCTAACAATCACATTGCCTTCCAAAGTTGTCTCTGCATTAATTTTCATTTTAAAATATTATATTTATTCATAAATAA
>JAGXCT010033954.1:0-14519 GCA_022495035.1 Philopotamus ludificatus
TTTATCGCTTCTATGTCGCATTTATCGCAAAATGCGATAATCACGTATCTCTACAATTGAGTCATTCAAATCAACGCCTCAAAGACAATATTTTTTTCTTTAAAAAAAATATCAAGTCAGTCTATATGTTAAAATTAAAAATACTCTTATTCAGTGGAATTCTGAAGTAAAGCATCTTAGGGTCACTTTCGATAAAACAAACTCTCCTGGAGACCTCACGTAGATTATTTTATTAAAATAAAACCCAGCTTGGTTTATTCGCAACACAGCCATACACAGAAACCTTAAAATCCTTCCCCTTAAAGTTCTTATCAATAAATATGCCACTCCATTTTATGATAATCTTCATAAATTCATGAATATAAATCCATTTAATTTCTCCCTCTCTAATTATGACCCTATATACTCCCAATTTTATAAAATTTCAATTCCCAAAACTGTTCTACTTCTTTAAAAAAAAAAAAAAAGATAACACAAATAACAGCTCAGATCTTTTTGCCCAATTTAGTTAAAAACAATTCCAACTTAGCTTCAAATAATGTAAAAATTTATACTTCTTAACGATCTTTAGCTTGGTTTTCTTCTTATCTCTCATTTTTTCTATCCTTTAATTTTAACATAATAAACCTAATAACGACTTCTTATTTTTTTATATAGTATTTTACGTCTTTTATTTCATATTCAAAATATCTAGTGAATTATCAGGTTGTTCGGAAAGTAGTTTCATTTTTGTTTTATGAAAATGAAAGACGGTTTTCTTATAGTGAATAAATATTTTATTGAATTATATATTTTCCATTCTGGTCCAATACCTTTTACATCTTTCTGGTAGTAGCATGATTCCACTCTCATAAAATTTTTGTTCTTTGCTGTCAATAAACAGATCCAGATGATTTTTCTCGTCCTCATTTGAAGTAAAGGTTTTACCGTCTAAAAAAAATTGTAGAGACCGGAACAAATAATAATCCGAAGATGCCAGATCTGGAGAATATGGTGAATGTGGTAGTATAATCCATCCAAGCTGTAAAAGCCTTTGGCGAGTTAGCAAACTTGTATGAGGTCTCGCATTATGTTGGTGGAACTTTGCATTTATACTTTTGATCAATTCTGACCTTTTCTATTTAAGTGAATCATTTAAGTTGTTCAGCTGATGACAGTGGAATCTTTTGAAATCCCACCAAACAGATAGCATCACCTTTGATTGATGAATATCGGCTTTCGAAGTGCTTTGAGCCGGGTCATCATTTTTACTCCATGATCTCTTGCATTTAACATTGTTGTAGACAACCCATCTCTCGTCCCCAGCAATGATGCGCTTCAAAAATGGATCATTTTATGGACGTTTGAGAAGCAAATCACATACGTCAACGCCACGGCACAAATTTCTTTCCGTAAGGACATGAAGAACCCATATAAACCTAAAATTCAATAAATTTAATCTCTCAGCAATCTCAAGAGTTGTTGCATCAAATAATGCCTTTATTGTGTCTTCATCAGCTTCAACTAGCCTTCCAGAACGTGGTGCATCTTCAACATTAACATTTCTGGATCGAAATTTTGCAATCAGTTATGGCAATGGCGTTCTGTACAATCTTCTCCATATACATTGGATCATTTGCTTCTTGCTTGAACCGCATTTTTACCTTGTCGATAGTAAAAATGTGAAAAATGCTGAAAATGATGCTTTTCAATGTCCATATTTACAAGGCTACCAACCGAAAACTACTGCGTAGAATCAATCGATCTTTTTCACAAGCAAACCTTGCTATATCAGCTGTCAAAATATAGAATGATTATTAATATTAAGTGTGAAGTCGGCTATGAAAAAATACAATCAAGTCCTATGTTGGGAAAAAACGAAATGACTTTCCGAACAATTTTGGCCACGATGATGACATAACGACGGATTTTTGTTTTATGAATAAATATGTCATTGTTTGAACGAAAACGGGCTCGGCCCTCGGAGAGACGAAAACATAAATAAATTATTATTTTTTTACGAGAAACACAATCACAGGACAAGAGTTATATAGCGGCCATAAAGGTTCAACGTGTACACAATCCGGCCAGCAGTGACGCTCCGGTGACTCCGAGGCTTTCGTTCTCAGGGCCATTGTTCTCCCAAGGAAGAAAGGAAGAGGCTTGGCCCTCTCACGGACGGCGAGCAGGTGGATGGAATGCACACGCACACACATTATAATTTATTGTGAGAATGATACATAAAAAAAAGAGACAAAGTGGAAGCGGATCGATCGGCGGCGATTGCAAAAATTCGAAAATTGGCGGCACGCGTTCGAACGCGGATCCCTCCCGGGCGGCCTCCCCCTCACAAAGAGGCGCTAACGAAGTGTGCCTAATTCCTTAATTCCTCTAATTACCATAGAAATGTGAGTTCCTATGGGAAGTGTGATGGCGACGAATTAGCGTACGCGCATAATGGGATCATTACGCGGATTAGATCCGGATCAATGGTCCGCGTGAACCCATCGGGGCCATTTTTTAACGGCCGAAATTATCGTATGTGAATATGTCCACGTCAATCATCTATATTTATATCGAATAAAATTTATATTGCACTAAAATAATTATTTTATAATACATCCGGTTCTATATTTGCACGGTGGATACGTTTCGGCGATAAAAAGTACGATAAATAGATTTTATTAAATTATTATATAGTTTACTTGATACAAAGATCTAGCAGATATGGTTATATATATATAGATTTTCAAGAAGGAGCAAACAATTAAAAATAATTATTCAAATAATAATGTAGCAGATCTATACATACATATTTATGTAGTTAAAAAAACGATTAAAAATTTGTCTATATTAATATACACTTTTTTTTAAAGATACCGTGTAAAGAGATTACAATAAAGAAAATATATTTATTAAAAAAAATCACGAAAGTATTAAATTTTATTAAAACTAATATCTTATAATATTAGGTAATTAACTCATAAGTAATGTCGCTTTTTCGATGCGCCTTTAGACAAAAAAAAACTGTTTCTTTATTCATCTGACGACAATGGGAGAGACGTGTCCGTCAAAACAAGATCTGCGGAGCTGTATACTTTTTAATATCATTTGAAAAATAAATCGACAGAGGCTGCGAAGGATATTTGCAACATTAACGGTGACATATTGGATGTCAGGAAATGCTCACGATGGTTCAAAAAAGTTAAATCTGGTGATTTGTGTTTGGAAAACGAGCCTCGAAGTGGACGACCGTTCAGGCGGATGAAGCAGCCGTGAATTCTGCAATAGAAGACGACTCGATGCTGACCATTGAAAAATTATCGGAAAAGGTCGGTACATCCTCCCACATTTACAGATCTTGGTTGGGTCACTCTGTTGCATCCTCCATTTTTGCCGGATCTCGCACCATCTGATTTTTACTTATTTCGTTCTATGGAACATTGAATACAGCCATTTCAGACTATTTTTAGTCAAAACCTGCAGAGTTTTACAAGAAGGGCATGGATGATTGGAAAGAAAGGTGGAAAAAGGTTATAAATAATATGAGGAATTATTTTGTGTAAGAAAAGTTAAATAAAGTATAAGAATTTTTTTTTTAAATTTCGGGGAAAAAAAACGACATTACTTATGGGTACTTCTAATATAAAAAGAATTCGAACCGTTATTTTTTCATTACGGTTTTTGTTTGTGGTTCAATTAAAAACATTTAAGAAGTGAGAAAATCTTTAATAAAAACATAAATATTCAAAACCCAGAGGTTCCCAATCTTTTTCGGTTTACGGCTCCCTTTAAACATCAGATTTTTCCGCGGCTCCCTTAATACATTATATTTTTTTCAAAATTGTTGACTTTCTTGAGAAAAGCGAGCGCCAAAAGGTATCGAAGAATTGGGAATTCCAACAAATTTGCCGAATTGTTTAATTGAATATTTCGTGGCGTCCTTATAAGGGCACCGCGGCTCACACTTTGGGAAACCCTGATCTAAACCATAACCGGATCAATCTTTCTACTTCCCCTTGTTGAAACGGATACGATCGATATTTAAAACTGCAAAAACATCTGTAATTTATTCAATTTAAGGTTTTCAGGTTTAATATTTTTCGTTGGCTCACAATGAGGTAAAACAAAACTAAATGCTTTAAATTAATGAGTAAAATTTCCGGGGCCCCCTTGGGGTCCCCGACGATCGAGAGCCTGATGCTTCAGCAACAAAGCATTCCTATAAATCCGCCACTGGGTTAAAGCTCTAGTTAATCCGCAGATGAATCTTTGAAAGATGAACCGAGGGGGACATTTTAAATGCGATATTGGAATAAAATCCACGTCAGACGACAAGGGAGTTGGAAGAGAGACCAAACATCACAATATACAGTTTATCACTATCTGTAAAATTTAGGGAAAGTCAGCAAGATAGGCAAATGGGTACCACATAATCTCAGTGAACGAAATGAGATAGACCGAATGTCTATTGCCCCAAGTCTCCTCTCGCGGCTTAAATCGAGCCCTTTTTGGACAGGACAATAATAGGCGATGAAAAATGGATCACCTATGAAACCACCCCTACCGGACTCTAAAGTCAATATTTATGGCAAGAAAACTTATTGTATGTATAGTGGGATCGTCGAGGAATAACCTACATCGACACTACTTCCCAGATCTTGCTCTTACAGACTACCACCTTATCTGTTCCTTTCAAAAACTTTCATTAATGATGAGGAAATAATCAGGCCGTCGATACTTTCTTTCACTTCAAACCCACCAAATTTTATGAGGAGGGAATCGATGAGTTGCCAATAAGATGGGAGAAGGTTATGTTTAAAATGGTGAATACATAATAGATAGAATTTAATTTTGTAATTTTTTTAAAGCAAAATAACTGTAATAAATTAATTGGTTTATTAAATTATTAATAATTATTTAGGAATAGCTTATACATATTTTAATACCACTCTTTTTATATACCGCTCATTATTTTTTATGTATTTTTTATTATAATTAACTTGACATAAAAATATAATCATAGCCCTTGCAAAAAATCACGCATCGCTATAAATTTGAAGTGCTAAATAAAATTATAATCTTTTTAAGCAAGTGATTATTAGTAAATCTATATATATATAAATTTGTTTACGTAATCTAATTTACAGTTGTATTAACGTTTATATTGAGAATTGCAGTGTTCACTTCTGCACAGTTAGGATAATGCGTTTCGAACACCATCTCATTTGCAAATTGGCCCATTAAGGACTATTTCTTATTGCACAGGTGGACCGAAAGTCCATCGGACACTATATTAATTCAATTAGTTTTTATACGAGCGTCGTTATGTTTCGGGGAAAATAATAAAATGCAAAAATCGAATTTAGGTCCGCGGCGCGTTTTCAAATCAAAAAGTCCTCCGACCAAATTACATAGAGCGGCCGATTATTTTTTTTCGTATAATAACACGTTATTGTCTTTGAGATGGCGTCCCCGGTCCTTTTTACAGGCCCTAATGAAGGGTGTGGGCCAGTTGGCATACGCGACTAAGCTAGCGGTCGAATTAGCGCGACCCGATTTCGAAGTACCCGGTGACAGTAATCGAAAAATTCATCATTTAATGAATTATTTAAATTTTTTCCGATTATTTATTGTGTCGTCGGATGTCTTCCGATGCGGATTATGCGATTTATGAAAATCTGATGATCGATTTGGGCACGTAACGGTAGTCGCGAGGCGAAGGGCCCGCTGGCCAACTGTCGGGTAGGGCAGGTCGCCGACGGTAATTGCGCCACAATTGTGAATTTCACCAAATTGCCCAATTCAAACCACACACAAATTACCCAAACAATTATTTGTCACCCATTCGGCCCTGTCAGTGTCGGCCATCATCTCGTCCAGGGTCCACGTGCTCCTCCACCAGCCACCGGGCTGCCAGGCGTCTCTTCCTGTTTATCATCCCGGCAAATCGAGTGGTAATTACGCGAAAACTCAAAAAAATATCTAATAGAATAAGTGTGATAAAAAATAATCGATTATTTAATTTTTGTGTACACTTGTGTCAGACGTAACTTAACATTGGCAGCCATATTGGATAAATACTTAATTGTTGACCGTCGAAAGGGATTTAGGCGCAATCTATTTAGTCCTCGACTATTTTTTAATTAGAAAACACGTAAAACGATTTTGTTCAAAGAATTCTCCACCAAAAGAACACAGTATTCGCTAGATCAGTGGTCGCCGAACGATAGCACGCGAGCTACCGGTCGTTCGCGAGCAGCATTTGGGTAGCTCGCGTATTTTATCATATTTCTAAATTTGCCTTTCAAATTTTATTATTTGACCCCAAAATGAAATATTTCTTGGAAGAAGATATAGCCTATCTATATAGGCCAGGGATGGCGAACCTTTTTCTCAAGTGGGTCATATTTGATATTTTTTTTATTAAATCCATGTGGCGAGTCACATAGGTTGAGTAATAAAAACAATAATAAATAAAGGCTTAAAAGTTTTATTAACATTAAAATTTACTAGCTTATCGCTATTATAACCCTAATCACACTATAGCTCTTTAAGGATGTAGCGACATCTAGTGATATTAGTAGCAAATTAAAAATCTTTTTTTTATTAAATGAAGGCCTTTTACAATCATATCTAAAAATTAAGCGGGTTCGATAATTATACACGAGGGTCACTACGTGACCCGCGGGGTACTCGTTCGCCATCCCTGATATAGGCTATATCTTCTTCCTTCACATATAAATCCCTTGGTTAGTAAAGGACATGTTCTTTATCGTTTTAATGAACTTCTTCTACCTACAATAGTAGTACAATTTTTCAAGGAAAGTGATGAAACATACTCATCGTTAACAAATTTTAAGTGTATGCCTTTCTTGTGGATGTTGCAGAAAAATAAAGTTACATGAATGTTCAATGACAGTTCAGGGACAAGATAAGAATTTTGACGAAATGATCTCTAAAGTCAAGGATTTTTCAAAAACTTACATTCTGGGAGCACAACCATAAGTTGTGGAGATGTACGTGAAATCTACAATGGAGAAAATCATGTCCAGACTCTCTCCAGAAAATGTTCGTAACGTCGAGATAATAAAAAAAAATATAAGAATTTATATTTATTTATTTTTAAATCACAATCTTTTTTAAATAATTTCATGGGGTACTCGTTCGCCATCCCTGCCTTATATCATTTTGAATGAATAATTTAAGTCGATTATTTTTAGAGAAAGCTAAACATTCGTTTATTCGAGTTTTTTAATCCGTCGTAAAAAATAAAACAAAACTAAACTATAATATTATGAATAAGGTCATTGGGATTGCGATTATTAGGTACCTCTTAGGGGCCCTAATGATCGGAGGCCTCTTTGGGGCCCCCAATTGTCGGGGGCCTCTTTGGGGCCCCCAATTGCCGGGGGCCTGATTGGGGGGAATGTAAGTGTGAGAGACACTATTCCTCTTGCAACTTTATAATCTTTATCGAATCTTTATATGAGTGAGTGGCGCTTTGGATTTTCTGTTATGACATCAATCCAGCGTAGTTAAATAAATAAATAAATAAATAAAAAAACACTATATATTGTCAGATGTGTTCTACAATAGTTTTTGGCTTATGCATTTAATTAAACTGATTTCTTCTTTTCTGCTATTCAAACATACGTCTTATAAATGTACTCATGTATTAATCAGTATCACTCGAATTAGACCGCGTATAACTATTATCGTGTAAACCGAGGGATATCGTAAAGCCGTATTAACATTGATACACATCGATTCGTGCGTAACTTATTCAATGATACACATATCCCCGGTAAACATATAATTTAGCACGTAGACACGAAGCCACCAGGTGGAAAGTTGTTGCAAAAAAAATCGCATATGAATCTCGGCCTTGGAACAATTTTGCACGAGACCACAAATTATTTTAATTTCGCGTCAATTTTTGCATGTACCACATAAAATATCGTTTAATGGCTCCATCTACGCGGCAGTATATTTCGCGAATTTTTTTCCTCTCGCTAAAATTTAAATGCAGCCAAGTGTCGGGTGTTTTATTGGTTTCTGGTTCTGCGCTACACGGTTTCCACGCCGCCCCTCCCCAGTCTCTATCGCCCTCCGCCCCGTTGTCTGCCGAGTTTTCCGCCCCATTTTCCATGCAAATTGCTCTCTGTCTCATCTTCTAAAGCGGCGGATGCTTCTCTGCCTACCCTCTCGGCTTGCCGAATCAAGTGTGTTGCAAAAAAACGCCGAGAAAATGGTACGTGACGTCAAAGCTTTAAGAGCTTTTAATTTTTTTTACATCGCTCTGAAAAATGCGAAATTCTCGCGTAACACAATTCCCGATTTTCAACGGCAACGTGAAAAATAATACATTTACATATGGAGAGAATTATATTTAATGCCAATTTTATTGCAATTCATCGGACATTTGTGCTTATCGTGTTTCGTCGAGTGCCAATTCTATCTGGCGCAGACTCGATTTTTTTTGTTATCGTCGTATCCCCAGCAATAAAATGTCATAATAATAATTGAATGCGAATATACATTGTTTCGCGAAATGTTAGTGCATTTCCGTGTTTCATTCCGGGCTTAACCAAGAGGAGATGTATTGTAGTTGCAGTGAGTGCTCTCGAGGCTCCAGTGTCGAGTGCAGGGACCGAGGAGCTATTGTTGTACCGAGCTGCTATACAAATCTGCAGTACTGGGAATCGCAACAGAGGGTCGTATGTAGCAAACCCGCATCTGATATACGGTCGAAAAAAAATCTGAATATAACAATAAAAATACAGGATTTCAGAGATCAGAGCCGTTTAGCATGAAAATAAAGAGTTTTTCTGTGATAAGGAATCTCAATATTTTTCAAAAGCTGATAAATATGGCAAGGTTTGCAATGTCGGTGTACAATAACTGAGGAGCAACAAGTCCAAGACTAAATACATTCTCATATGCCAAGGACGAATCTTTGAACCCCTGAGAGTCGAAGAGTACAGCTTCTAAGGCGTCCAGGTATTCACATATCTCGGCTAACTTATTACGAATATCAGTGTAACCAATTTGGAAGTACGAAGAAGAACGTCGAGATTCCTCTCAAATAAGACCAAAGTCGAGCTCTACAAGACCCTCATCAGGCCTAACATACGGATCTGAATGTTGGGCTTTGACAAAAAAAGATAAGCGTCAAGTGAACATTCTGGAGAGGAGAATTCTGAGACGAATATTTGGAGCCGGCGAAGCAACGAGGAGCTGTACCGACTATACAAGGATATACCTATCAGCTGTCGTCAGAGATCCAGGAAAGTCAGCCGCCGAAAAGACTTATGGTTAAAAAGACTTTGTGTCCCCGGAGGAAAAGAAGAGCAAAGCTTAGGTGGTTGGATGGTGTACATATGGATACTCCATCATTGAAACTTACCGGAAGATGGAGCGACGTAGCGGTAGACCCGACAAAATGAAGAAGGGTGTTGAAGGATGAGGCCAGGGCTCTACAATAGGGCTGTTGCGCCTATAGTGATGATGATGATGAACCTTCATTGAAAAAGTAGATTCACAGAGGAAAGTGGAACCAAAAAAATCATGGATATTTTTCTTCAGTTCCTGATTTCAAAAATATATGGCATTATAGTAGTATAAGGATTTCGACCTCAATGAGTATTTAGTCCACATTCAAAAATTCTTTTAATTTTATTGATATTTCTTCTATTTGTATTTCGTTATTGAATAGGAATGGTATAAAAAATATTAATCCTCTATTTTTAAAATATTATTAAATCTTTTATCAAAGTCATTTCGTTACAAAATTGTCTTATCAGCATATTGATTATATTCAGATGTGTTTCTATCTCTAGATTTAACTGCCATATTTTTTTAATCTTCTCTGCTCAATTGCGCTTCTAGAAGAGAACGTTTTTCTTTAAATGTATCCACGGCACAAACCGTGTCAGTCAATGTTTGTCCTTTCCTTAAAGTCGCAAATTTAATTCATTTAGTTTTTCCTGTAATGTCAGAGAGAAAAGCAAGATCAAGAACCCACTTATCATCTTCTAATTGATGATAAGATTTGTTAGCTGTTGCCATAAACTGGTTTATTTCAGTTAAAAAGTCCAAGAATCTTTTTTTTTAAATTTACTGCATCTTATGAAACCATGCAAATTGCTTCTTGTTTCTTTTCTGTTCTTGTCGAAAAGACTATTCCACTTCGTCTAATATAAGTGAAAGTCCCCTCCATGTTCTAACATATTTTTATAAATGCATAATATACAGCATTTTTCGTGGATCTTCTAAAAGTCACCACAAATTTTCTGACTCATACACAATATTTTCCGATTCACAATTAACTATGGTAAATTCTCATTCTTCATAGTCATTAGTGAATTGATAAATTTCTTCAGACGCTTTGAAGTATGATTTCGTGATCTATGCTGAAATCTTTTTCGTATATATAATAGACTCTAGATAAAAAAATCCCGAAATTTTGTTTACTAATCCCGAAGATTGGGTTCTCTGGTCCTGACTTTGCTCACGGTACTTACTTTATTGTTGGCTGTTAATATGCCATTTTTTACTCGTGAAAAAAAAATGTAGAAAGAATTTTGACCAGTAATCGATTATGACGTACCAGCCTCCGTATCCGCCTAATCCATGACATCCAGCAAGTAAGAATATATTTTTTTTGTATAAAAGTACCTAATTTCCTGGAAAGTTGCTTAACTTGGTTGGTTAATCTGAGTACCAATTCAGTTCATTTACGGTTAACTTATAAAAATATGTTAAAAGGCCTTTATTCGTTAGTAAAAAAATATTAGTTTTCTCTATTTATTATATGATATTATTATGGAATATTTACTCTATATTATAATATACTAATATCATTTATTTTATTGGAATTTATCTGTTAGTCTAGAGACGAGATAGATCGATATGGAAATTATATTGTTTTATCAAGTTTATTTATTAGTGATTAATATGCCCATGCTTTACTTATTATTAGGTGAGCCTCCACAAAATAACTCATAAACAACTTATTATTTTTTATATTAGTTTCTATCATTTGCATTTGGCCTAATATATTATCTAATTTTAATTTAAAAAAATACATTACAATTTTCACAGATTACTGCATTGTATACAAATCGACGGCATACATTTCTCCACTGTTTCCAGTAAATTAAAAGCGTCTCGATCGTTTTCAGAGCATCCACCGATTGGTTACCGGGCAATGAAGGGCCAGGTAAAAAATTAATCGCATTCTGACCAATACGGTCGGGCTGGCGAACAGGTATATCACCCGTACAATTACTCGTTGATTAATTTACAACCGTTTTCCCTGAATTTTCCTAAAGCTTTTCAATCTCCGCCTGTCTAATTGCTCTCTTTTTCATTCATGCGCTTTGCTCCTCGCACTCATTCATCAAACGTGCCCAGTTCAAAAGACAACTTTTTTGGATCAATGAAAATTATTTTGCTGGCGTCCCCCTCGCACACGCGCCACGAGTGCGAGAGGGAGCGGGATGCGCACATACACGTTACACTTAGTGCGGTGAGTGTATTTATTATATTTAAAGTAGAAACATTTCTATTTGATATACGCGATACACGGTGGTTCGGCAATTACTGTCGCATTTTTATAAATTTATTAAACACAAGGTGAACGTGATATCACATCTACATATGTATTTACCCTATTAATAATTCATCGTTTCAATAGAATCAAATAGTTCGCATGTCGTCAAAGTATTGGTTGAAGAAATTCTATGGAATACTTAATTCAGGTATTCTTCACATTATACTAACACAGTATTATCTTCTATTATATGTTTGTGTGTTGTTATTTATCATTTTTATATATATTTACTTTGATTATGGATGGTTGAAACCTTCAAATCTAGATAACACAAATTATTTAAGACATTTCACGACATGTATTATATAACCTGAAGTAAATATTTTATTTTTTTACAAGCATTAAAGAAACACATTTAAAAAACTAATAACATACTTGCATTCACCACGAAATTATGAGTAAATTGAAAGTATAAACAGTTATATAAAATGATAATATTTTATTTGATAAATATTGCGATTACGTATAAATGTTCCATAATGTCAAATAAGCTAAGAATAAGCAAATTCTTGCTTTTTAATGAAGTTTGAGATAATAATGTTACATAATTATGATTTGATTCTTGAAATGACAAATGTGGTTGTCGTTTTGAAGACAGAAATTACATGGTCGAGGGTTGAAGAAAATTCTGAAACAAGCATTTAGTGTAAAACATCAAAATTTAAACCTAATATTAAACTGTTTAAAACTTAAACGTCAGTAAAATCTCTTATATTTAATATTTAATATGTAATTTATATTAGAGTATACTTTGATTTCGACCCTCTTTCGTTTGCATACAATTTTTAAATGAATATTTAGCCAACTTTTAGGTAACATACTTGAGTTAAATTGAGAATTTAGTTAGAATTTTTATAATTTTAAGAATACTGATATGATGAGATAGCCTCTGCTTTCTCTGGACTGGGACTTTATATTGTCAAATATGAAAAAAATAAAGCACAACATATTGCAAACACTTGGCATATTAAAAATTACATTCTCAGAAACGTAATGCTTTAAAAATTGTAAAAAGCACCGACACAAGATGTATTTAATTATGACCAAATTAATATAACCACTGCAATGGCTTGTAGGTAACATACATTTTATTACAATGTAAGTTAACCGCGACTGAGGTAAGCTAGTACAGTCATCTCTCGATTTATGCGGTAGAAACGTTCTTCACAAATACTGCGTAAAAAAAGGTTCCATTCAATTTTTTAAAAAAACATGTAGATTGAGACATTGATTTCATATTAAATTCACAGTTTGTTATATTTAAAATTGAAGAAGGCACATGTATACGTCATGAGTGTTTTTAACATAATTTTTATAAAACAACAAAATATTATTATAAGTTAATAAACTAAAATGTATTCATCCTCACTTTCGTTGCCGTCTTCTAACAGTCTATCCATTTTTTTCATAACTGATTCGAAATCGCTTTCATCATCATTAGAAGAATTGGTCAGTGCAATTACACAGTTAGGAGAAATATCCTTATTTACTTGAGTAAATTTTTCTTTAAAAAACCATGATCTTAGATTGTTTTTTTTTTATTTTTATAAATTCTTTGTATATTTCGCAGATCTCTTTGGAATTAGACAGCACGTTTCATATTTGGATCAATTTTCAGTACAATTTTTCGAACTTACTGGTGAGGAGAAGAACGTCATCTAATTTTTTTCGGTTAATAATGATGGTTCGATTGATTCACCGATAGATTCAATCTCACTTTCATGATCCGATTCAGATATTAAAATATGCCCAACTAATTCATCTTTAATTTAAAAAAAATCATCATTACTGGATGTAACGACGATATTTCTGGCCATATCTGTTTCCAATAAGCGTTTATAGTTGGTGCGGTGGTATTAATTAATATAATGCTTAATAATATAGCTATCCTTCGTTGAATAAATAATTATAAATAAATTTCGATATTAAAATTCAACAGTGTCTTTGTTATTTAATTTGATATTAAATATTAATAATTAGTCCATTAAGGATTTTGACGATTTCAGTTGAACACCCCTGTCCTTATTTATTCGACTATAGTAGAATCGTTTATGATGTGGATGTATTTGATAATTAATTTTTATTTTCATAAATGTGTGCCATCGACTGAGATACACGTCAGTGTGTTTTTAATGATCCTGTAGTGTTAGAAGACGTTCATACAGAGAGGTATGTTATAGGAGGGAGCGGCGGAGGCGGCGTGGGGGAGGGGGGCTCGAGCTCGGCGGCGGGGGGCGGGTGAGGCCGCCATTGCAGCCCCGCCCCGCGCCCCCAGGCGTACCAACCGGTAACATTCCCGCTTCGCTCCCCTTTCTGGCAATCCCCAAACTATAGACAACTCGCGTACGCGCGAATGGGGGGCTAAATTTGTGAAAATCAACAGACGGCAAGAGGAGCGAACATTTGAGCGCATTCATTTTGGGTTACGTTCCGAAATATCGAAGCAACAAAAAAATGCAATTATTTAATCACGATTTCTATAGCCCGCTTTCATAAATGGTACCGATCCGACCGAAATGCTGTATATAATCTTAAATGGCGCGTTGCGATGCATGTAATATTGATCTAATGCTGGTACGTATTGTAATTATAAGGAACAAATTGGCCGGCTCTCTTGTCCGTATAATTACATTTTTGCATGAAACGTATAAGAATATGTTACAATGTGTATCGCCGGATTTTTTGTCTAGACATCGTCGAAAGCTCGGGGCTCAGAAAAAATATCAAAACTACTATAGGAACTCGATTATCCGGATTAATGTGGTCTTTAATAGCTTATTTTTTTCATGGGGATCGATGATTCGTTACAAATTTGTTTAACAGGCTAATAACATTTCACACGATATTAAATCGATATGATTTTATCACTATAAACTGATATAAAACATCAATTATTTTTAATTTAAAAATATTAATAATAATA
>JAGXCT010033955.1:0-20420 GCA_022495035.1 Philopotamus ludificatus
GATACTATTCATCATTTCTGAAGATTTTTTTTTTTACCTAGGATCATAAAAAACGTTCATAACTTTTGCATCAACCCAATATTCTTAAATCGCTCATAATAATAGATTACCTTAAAAATATTCATTCTTGAAACATTCAAATGCTTGTATACTTTTTTACAATGATTTTTTATTTATATAATATACAAAATTCTTGCCATTATTTTTTTAGTACGATAGATACCTCGTTTGCATTTGACTACAAAAAAGTTTCAACTTTTTCTCCGTATCAAATAATAAAGTACTCTAGAGATACAGCATATTTGCTGCCCCAAAATACTATGCCGGCTAGACATACGACAACTTATTGTTAGATATACGTCTGTTGTTTGGTCTAGGTTTGGGTCGTAATTCAAAAATACTCATAGGTTATATTTCCTCTGTTAATTTTAATATTAAATAATAGTTTTTCGAAAAATAGTTTAACTCTATAAATTGATATTTTTTTTATTGATTTTTATCACTTTTTTCACTTTTTATTAAGTGTCTTGGTTTGCGATTTTTAAGCTTTAATAATTTATTTTTATAATAAAGATAATAACACGTTCAGAAATATTTTTTTAAAATCAAAATACAGTATCCGGCCTAATGAAGAGAGCGAGAGGATATGGATAATTATAAATACGTTGTACGAGGTAGTTGTATTTAAAATCATTTTTAAGATACTACTATTTTATGTATACTTGATTTTTACAAAATAGGGAATAAAATGATCCTATTTTGGAAAAAAATACAAATCAACATAGTAAAAAAAATCTCAATAAGTTGAACCAAAAACGGGATAAATTTTTAAAAACCATTTTTTTTTCAGAACGAAAATCAGAAACGAACTGATTTTTTTTTTTAATTGAAGCGGAATAAAAAAAATGGCGGTTGCAAACCCTTTTTCTTTATATAATATAAAAACTATTATAGTAATGATTCAATGAGATTTTGCAGTAGAAAATTGTTATATTTATTTGATTACCAAACCCTAATAGTAGCCAAATACATTTAATTTAAATATGAACAATAAAAATAAATAAAAAATACAAGTGTGTTTCAGATGGGTGTAAAGGTTTTAAATATGCAATGGAACCTTAATCTGTCGCTTTAATTTCAATAAAATGATAAATGCAGGTTATTTATCTTCGAAGTGCTCATTGTATTATTTTTTATAGATTAGTCAAGATCGATATGTATTTACAAATTGAAAATTCTAATGAAATGAAAAGAATATTGGTAAACTATCTAAAACTATATTTCTAGCCGATCTCTTGCTATTCATTTGATTTACCATATTTATTATCAACAAGCTATTTCCTTTAATTTCTTTATATTAATATGCTTTTCTCTCCGATTTATTTTAAGTCTTTCGGCTAGAGTTCCTCTTTTTATAAAATTTTAGCTTTCCTGGCACAATTTTTCTCATCGCTGTTTTTATCTGGTTATGTTCTTATTGTTCTACAAAATATTTATTTATTTTAAATAGCCCAAGTTCGTGATTTAACCTCTCAATATCGTACCGAATTCTATTATGTTTACGATTTAATTAATGATGTGAATATATTTTTGAAAACACTTTAATTTTTAATTTTTTTTATTGCCGAAAAAATATGTATATGCTGTTTGTTATATTTTTTAACTGCACGATAATCCTGAAATAATGTGAAAGCTTTTATACTGCCATACTTTCAGAATCAAATTATTGCATACATGTGGCAAATAGCGATCATGTTTCGGACCAATATCACAGGAATTTTAAAACATTAAATGGGGTAACAAAATATGAGGAATAAATGTATATTAAACTATCCGTATATATTTGCATAATAAAAGAGGGTAATTATAATTTTGCTATAAACGAAAAAAGTCATAAATAATTTCCTAAGACGAGTAGATAGATTTTAATGAATAAAATATTACTCGTATATTTTTATTCATATTTATTTTGTCATGAAACAAGAATATCATGAATAGCTAGCATCTCAGTTCATGTCGATAATAAAATAAACATTTTTATAAATATTTTAATTATGTATATATATTTTATCTATCACAGATAATTATTAAATATTTTCGGTATTGTGAGTGCTCTTCGACGTTTTATTGGCTTGAATCAGAGGGCGCATTATCTCATTTAATTTATTTATATTTTATTTGCGTTCAAAATTGGATATATAAGATAGATATATTTTTTAAAAGCCTTCTTCCGTTCACTTGCTTTGAGAGATTCGCATCAGCTAGTACATTAAGTCTACCTGATGCTAGATTATTTATGTTTTGTTCAATGTAATCCCGGAAATCCGCTTAAAAGCAATTCTTCGACTGGATCAAAGGCTTCTGAGATATCGATAGGTAGATTTTTTCAAATATTCATCCGCACGCGTGCCGTTGAAAGTATTGTTGTCGTCGTTTAATTTTTAAAAAATAAATTATATTCTGCACTGCGGCCAATCATTCGCAAACCGACGTTTTGCACGGATGTCGCGTCCTGACAGTAAATATAAAATACAGGGCGCGTTTATTTATGGTGTTGCCTCACCCCCATCTCACCTCATCGCAACACACACACGATTCGCCCTGTCGAATTTTATATTGAATTTACATATTTGCACACTTGACATGTATTCCTTTTATTTTTCATCGGGAAATGTTAATAAATTTATGGAGGCATCCGAAAAAAAATTTTTTTTCAAGCTACGTCACATCGGCGTCAAGAGCCTCGTTAGAATTTCAAATGCTACTAAAATGTGTGAAAGCATTTGTTTTTAATGTAAATTTTTTTTGGGCGTCTCGGCGCGCGAAACAAGGCGCCGAGATAAGTCATAATTTATATTACATCTCGGTCTTTACTGCTCGTAAAATTTAAGCGTCGACAATGGGTTGTAAATAATTTTTAAATATTTTTTTAAATGCATTACTTATCCTCAATTACTTGAACGCAGTCATAAAATTCTTTAGAACAAATTTTATTGCGGATTTTTCGACGTAATTAAAACATTTTTAAAATAAATTAAAGGATTTTATCGTTTTTTCTCGTGTTTTATTTTATCTTGTAGATGGAAAGTATTAACGACGACTGTGTTACAACAAGTTTTCTAGCTAGTAGCTAGTAGTCCAATACTTTAATTAGAGCCGAGACTGTGCTGGCTAATTGCGGTCTCGGATGGCTCCGTTTTGCATCATAAGAAGGGGCCATTGCCTTACTTTATTGAGAGCGGACGCTCCTCCGACGCCAATTTACATGAGACGGTGCAAACTTTCAAATTGAATGGGGGCACAATGGCGGGGGCGGATTCCCCGGGAAATAAAATAGAGCCGATAAGTGTCCGCGGTGCACTGCAATAAATATGGGGCGCCCACCGGGGAATGCCCGATGCGGCCCTGCACTCGCTGGTATGGGGAATGAGCTTACGTGGATAGACTCGGCAGCCGGGGCTGAGCTGCGGAATTGGATTCAAACAAACCGTTAAACTGCTTCACTCTGTGACTCGTGCAACAACTGGAGATGCTGTCCGTTTCTGCAATTCGAAAGCAATCCAATTGTAAACAGGATATGCTTATTTATTCACTGATAAATGTCAAAAATAATGCTTCATCCAGCATCATCTTGTGGTCCGTCTCAATTATGCAGCTTTCCGTTATACAGTCAAACCACCTCAGATTTGCCCTTCCTTTCCTCCGAGAACAAAAAGACATGTGGACCAGTAGCCTTTTCGGTATCTTCGCATTCTCGACACGTGACCGACCCACCGGAGTCTGGCCAATAATGGTAGCTGTGACTGGTATATTCCCGAATAGCTGGTACAGTTCGTCTTTGCGTCGGACACGCTATTCCCTGTTCGCATAAATTCGCATAAATTGAGGCACAAAACACACATGAAAATAGAAGATATGTTTTAAGTGGTCTAATAACCCTGAGGCGGGTCTTTGCCACCTGGAGAACACCTCCGTCTCAATCACGAAGCCATGATTGTGACGGACGTTCTCCAGGTTATCTTGGCTCTTCTAATACGGGTCAGGTCGCCAGCCATGAGTCCGGGAGCCGAGCTGTCACGTATGGATGGTAACAATAATAATCAGACATGGTTAGGCCCAATTCGTATTTAATTTACGGTCTAATCAGGTGCTACGGGCACTTCCGGTATCACACACGTCACTGAATTGGCCTGGATAGCGGCCTGGCTCCTCATAGCTCCGTAGAATCTACGAAACTATGATTGTGCCCACCCGTCATCGCCGCCACGTCTGATTCCGACACGCGACAACACTCGACTCATTATTCTCAATGACTCAACACTCGGTTACATTAGATAAACATCCACCTAAATTGAGATTTGTATGTAAGAAGCTGTGAGTCAGTATGACTGCACCAAGTCGCAGCGCGACACGGCGCCTAGCAGCGAGACTTCCCCCCCCCCAATCCACTACCGTCCCGCGTCCGTTCAAAACACGACGCCGACAGCGCTCTTGATCCACATCGCGCGAAGTAACACTCCCCGAGTAGGCACCGGGCAGATTAATAAATATAAATTACATTTATATATTCGTATACATAACACATACATAATAGACACACATATATATTAATATATTATATATAAAATATATTTTACTCATCTGCTTGGGGGTATTGCAGCTCTGCTTTATACGATTATACATAACTCAAAACTATTTTAATATTCCTCTTCGTCGCTGCTATGTTTAGATATAACCAGTTCCCTTTTAGAATTGGTTCCAAAATCGTTATTATCAGAGTTATATCTCGCTGCATATTCTTCTGGATTTACCCTTACTAATTAGGCTTTTTTAATTGTTATTCGAATCTCTGCATGTTTCTTGATATTGGCCGCAGATAATTTTAAATCTAGCAGATATTTAACGGCACATAAGATATTTAAAACCATATTTTCGAATTTACTATCCATTTGGTTTGTCGGAATCATATATAACACTGATATTATCATTTTAGTTTCAGTTATTATGATATAAACTAATTCTTCTTTGTTTTTATTTTTAACGAATAATTTGTCAATGTCGTCGAATTCTAAATTATCAAATTCTTCTCTCGTTGTCATAATAAACTTAAAAAAATATTATATTCTTCGTCTCTTGTTGGAATTTAATTGTCACTTTAACTTTTTCTCAACATATTCATTGAAAAGGAAAGCAGGGATTTCAAGTTGACGTTTCTTTTATGCTGAATGCCGTTTGCAATGTGCTTTACACAATCTGTGTGCTGTACATTTTGGGGATGACGATGATAATGAAGATTTTTTTTATCAAATGTCATTTTACTACTGGGACGAACCAATAAAACCTACTAATCGATTTGATAAAAAAAGATGCCGAATGTTCGGCAATTTATTTAGTTAAAAAAAAATGTTAAAAGATTTATTTTGGTTATATTACAGCAACAAAAAATACAGCGTCTATATTTGTCGAATAATCCCTCTAGATTCCTATTCTGAAAGATTATAAAAAATATGAAAAGACCAAATTTTAAAAACTACATAATTACAATACCGAATATTATGTTTTATAAGTGTTTTAGTGATTCAAAAACCCTGCTATAATTTTACAGTGCGAATATTTATCCCTTTTGCTTGACGCAGAAATTTCTATTTAAAATATATGATTTTAGGATTATATAAAAATACTAAGGATTTTTTTTCTTAATTTTGTACAGTACTCCTTCATGCCAGTCTCAGTTGAAGGCCTGGGTTATATCAAGAAATGCGGCAGAGCAATACCTTTTTTCTTCCAGGTCGTTGTGTATTTTATCAACAATTCTGTGAATTTGTTCGACAGACAAGTGGCTCTCTTGGAATCCGAATTGATGCTCCACGGACAGGGGTGAACAACCTTTTTTTACAACGGGCCAGTTACAAATTTAAAAATGTTGGACGGGCCGCATTAAATTCTATTAATTCCAATTCCATACTTGCCAATTTATCCAATGGAATTAAAAAGTTCTCCAACATCGATTTTAGTTCATTATTGATGTAGTTCATTTCATTGGAATAAATAAATCCAGTTTTTTTAGTTACATTAAAATTCTAATCAATTCCTATTATAAATATCGTTAGTTGTGATTTTTCACTGATGTCATAGCTTTCATTAAGCGATTTTAGAAATAATATCCTTTTAATCAAGAAAAGCTATTTTTACAACAGCAGTTAAACATTTCCTAATCATCTCACTATCAGAAAATGGTTTCTTTCTTTCTTCTTTTAGCTAAAATTTGACTAACAGTGTAAATAGCTTCCACTGCTAAATCTAAAGAAAAACTTTGAACTTTTAATATATTTTGTTGTTGTTTTACACTTTTCCCGAACTTCCCATTTGATCCTTTCGTATTTTTCCTTGGATGTATTTTTATAATTTGTTTCATGTTCTGTTTAATATTATATTTCTTTAAGACAGATACTGAATCTGAGCATAAAAGACACAAATCTTTATCTTTCACGAGAGTGAAAAAAATATGTAATTTTCATTTTTCATTGAAACTTCGATTCTCATCCCCAACTTTGTTTTTTGTTTTGCTAGTAGGACATAAATGCAACTATAAGAATAGGGTAAAAAAAAATGTCGATACGATTAGTTTTCAAATTTAAAAATAGTGCTTACATTTTTTAAAGCATGGTATCACTACCTATCTATGATTTCGGCATCATTTCCAATAATTAAGATAACAAGCCCAGGGTACAATTACAAATACACATAGGCATCGTATAACACGGTCATATGGTTCCACAAAAACACCGTGTAATACAAATCCGTGTTATACTAGGTTTGAATTTCATACAAAATAAGGGTTTACGTTCCAAAAAAATATCAAAGTTAGATCATTTTATTTATTTTTTTAAATATATAATCAAAACAATATACATTCACGTATTTATTGAAAAGAAAACATTAAAAACATATAATAGATCATTCATTCAACATCGCTATCACTTACAATTCTATATGTTCGACTCTTTTTCGAGATCGATTGTGACTTTTCATCGTCAGATGGCTCTGGATTATTTTTGGATTAAGCATTTAAAAATTCTGTAATAAGCGATTGTCTGCTTTTAGCGTAGCATCTTAACTTATATGGTTATAAGGGGCCAAGATCTGTTGTAATTTTATCTTGAACTTCAAGCTGAAACAATTTCTATAAAAAAATGTTCTAATTTATCAGCCAATACCAAGCCATCATTTATTGGTTCACCCAACATTTCGACCAATTCTTCTTCATTCAACGTGCGATCCTCCAATATTTTATCGATATCTTAAATATTCATATCATCAAATCCTTCTCCGCTAACACCGCGGCAAATGTTAATTGTCTTTTGGTATTTAACTTCTATGGTGGTACAACATTTTCTGCTGGAACTAATTCTGGCCCAGCTTTTTCCAGAAACAATTTAAAGTCGATTGATTTATTTCTTTAACATTTGTAGAAACAATATCGATACAGTTTCGAATATAATTTCTTTACAAGCTTGTTTGACAAATATGATACGCTTTGAATATTGAAATTATTCCTTTTTTTGATTCGGATTATTTTTTATTATCATTTTCGCCTGATTTAATTTGAATAACTTATTTGTGGTTCATCTGGGAAGGTGCTTAAAGAAACTTACTATTTCCGCCAAATCGGCTAAGTTCGAGGTCACATCGTGTGGTTTAAAAGTCGTTTTCAGATTTTAGACAAAGATCCTAGCATGTTCTTTATCCTTTGTTGCCCAAACTTTTTTGGAATCTCTAATTGGTGTTTTATATTGCTGCGGTTGTTTAAATTTTTCAGTAGCCTTCCAAAGTGAGTAGTCCGTTGATTTGGTAGCGGTCGAGTTTTCCTAGTAATTCCGTATAGTTTTTTTGTTCATGTAAAGCTGTATTTACTTATACTATTTATTTGAATAATATAAAGCATTTTTTTTTATCTAAATTTGTGCATTATCCAAATAAATTTGATACTGTTGATGTGTTATAGTTTATAGATATTGCCATATAATATTATATACACATCGACAGCATAACTTATTACATTGACAATATATTTTTCCTATATAATACGATACTAATTGTTCACCGTCAAATTTTAAGACATAAACACTGATAGAATAATTAATTTCAAGTAGTTTCAACACTAGTTTCCGTTTATATGAAACGCAATATCCTGCAACTAATACCTCTATGAAATTTAATTACATGCTATTTTACTAAGTTTTCCCTCTATTTACTATAATAATCAACGGTATCCGGTTTCATCTTTACATGATTCACAAACGCTGCATAATCACATGAGCCATAATATAACGTATAAGTATACATGAAAGTTATTTATATGTAACATTCGCAACGTCGAGCGTTTCCGAATATGATTTTCATGAATTTTCATCTCGCGCATATTTCAAAACGCGAAACTTTTCAATCGACTCTCACGGTAAATAGCCCATGGCGAGTGATACTCAGCCAGCAAATATCAATTCCCTATGCAACACTAGTATCTGCAACCAAATTAATCATTTACAGGCGTCGCTCAACTATCCAACACGCACACATGAATAACTAGTACAGCTGGCAATTTGTGGCACGAATAAGATGAAACATCTACGGTGCAATAGCGCCGCGTGAATTTTGCAGCTTCATTTGGCAGCGTCGGCCAGTCGGATTTGTGCGATTCATTCCGGTAAGTGCTCCCATTGCGCTGATTAAAACCGGCAATAATCCGGAGCTATGAGCTACCGGAGAGACGGATAAGATATGAAATTATCTCCGTCGGCATGGGGATGCAGCTTCATTTGCATGGACCGGCAAACGTTGCTGGCGAAGCTACATGATTGATGTGCGTGCAGTATTAAATTACAATGACGGACCACTAGAACCGAAAAATTTTATTAATTTAAATAAAAATATTTATCTTAGGTTAGGTTAGGTTAGGTTAGGTTAGGATATGTTAGGTTAGGTTAGGTTAGGTTAGGTTAGGTTAGGTTAGGTTAGGTTAGGTTAGGTTAGGTTAGGTTAGGTTAGGTTAGGTTAGATTAATTTAGATTTAAGGTCAAGTTGTTTTTTAAGGTTAGGTTAGGTTAGGTTAGGCTAAGGTTAGAGTTAGGTTAAGAGCGGCTAAAAACTGACCGACGCCGCTAACGCTCTCGCTAGACTCAAGCCAAACATGGGCGGCCTAAAACAACAAAAAAAATGCTGCTGTATGCAAACATCGTCCAGAGTATCCTCTTGTACGGAAGCCCCAATTTGGGCCCCTCGGCAATGAAAATTGAGAGATACAGGAAGAACCTAGCAAGAGTGCAGAGACACAGTGCGCTGAGAGCCGTCGCAGCTTATTCGACCGTTTCCGAGAACGCGGTATTGGTGCTGGCGGGAATACCGTCAATAGACCTTCTGGCCGAAGAGTGAAAAGAGCTATACGAGCACCAAAAACAGGAGCCGAACTCAAGAACCACCGAGCATCGGAAAAGAGTACGCCTTCGTCTGATAAGAAAATGGCAGGAGCGCTGGGACGAGACTCCAAACGGGGAATGAACCCAAAAACTGATTCCAGCAATCTAACCGTGGCTAATAAATCGCGAATCTGTAGGGTTCGGGGGTTAGGGGTAGGGGATTTATATTAAATCAAAAACTTGCGGTTCCTAATATACCCCATCGGTATGGCTAGGTTAAGTGAAAATAGGCATTAAGTGGAATTAGGCAGATATATTTTAAATATTAAGTGGGGAGGGTTACATATGACAAAGAAAAGTGTAAGAACATTTATTTAAAAATCAACTTAATCAACAAGTACTTGTAATAAACATGTTTTGACTTTAGAGAATTTCTGTCTATTATTCTAAGTATTTTAACTATTATGGAAAATATTTTAAATATTATTATTTTATCCATTTAAAATAGTGTTAATTAAAATATAAAATTAGAAAACATCAAAAATCTTTAATCCCTAAAATATTTAAATAATGTAATATTTTTTTAAATATGTTGCTAAAACATTTATTTATAAAACTCGTAAAGATTTTAAAAAAAAAATCATGCATTTTAATTTTTACAGTCCTAAAGCACAAACACAGGTTTGAGTGCATTTTAAATTAAAAAAAATATATATTTGTAACTAATTTAAGTAAATCATTTAATTTTATTTTTATTTATACGTATTATCGCGATAAAATGTTAAAGAACAATTAGATAAGTTTATTATATTAAGCATTGTACTCTGAAAAAAATACCATTTTTAAAACATCTATTCTATTTCTTGAGTAATATCGTTTTTTTATTATATTTTAGTACCAAATTTAGAAAATAAACATTACTGTGAAAATAAATTTCATCAAACGATCTCAGCTAACAAAACTATGTGCTGTGTTTTTTAACGTTTTCTCACGCCTAGTACTTAGTATTTAATAATTTAAGAAAATGTCGTTAAGTTTATTATGAGTTGTAAAATTTTATGAATTTCTATTATTTTAAGGGTGGATATGTTGTTTTTTTTATATTTTAAATAATATTACAAAGAAAGAAGTAAATATTTAGCAAACCATTGACTAGTTTTTGATATTTTTTAATAAATATTAAAATAATAATTAATAACATCTTTGTTTGTGTTATAGGAAAAACTTGTTTTTCTTTTCTGTACGAAATGAGTATCTAAAAAAAGAAAAATATATACGTTAGTAATAACGAAGCTAATCACACTAACGACACGATCGACAGTCGAGCACCTTTCCAATGATCCATCATTTATTGCTAAATTCCGAAAATGTCCATTACACAGAAAAAAATTGCCAACACAAAATAATTACCGACGTGTCATTAAAAAATATTATTTTTGTTAAACAATAGAGGCAACGCATATTATAGAGCCCTCCGAAATATCCCATGAAATCCCATCCAAACTCAATTATGTGCATTACTATTATACGCTTCTCTATACATAGTTTTAATCCTGCCAATTTAGATATGTACACGCTTGCGATATTGGAATATTACGAATGTCGGCCATTGTCTACCCTGAGTAGATAGAATTTGCGTACGAATATTACTGGGGTGCAATGTGCGTGTAATCAAAAATATATTTCTAAGCATTCGTCGGTTAATAAGGTCTCCGAACCAGATTTGATTACAAACAGCACGATATCAAGGTGTACTCGTAACATTATTATTAGTTAGCGCCTTTGAATATTCGCCTTACGTGACGACAATAAACCATGTCGTCATATTGAATTATCCTTTCAATGTCCCTACAGACGTTTCCGGAATCTATAATCTGCGTATGCATTCAGGGACCATTAAGTAGTGAATGAAATCTCAGAATTGGTTGAATTCATCGTAAGTGTAGGCCAATCAAGTGTTATTATCCAATCAAGAACCTGAATTCATTTTTATTTGTATACAATTTCGAGCTGACCCCATTTTAGCGCGTGGGACTTTAGCACGTTGATCTTAGCGCGTGGACTTTAGCGCGCTAGTTACTATTTCGCCAATGATTTTACATTTCGACTCTTAAAGATTCCAATGAAAGGAACTACAACACATAAAGACCTATATAATGAATTATAGAACTATATAGAACGTTATTTAATGCTATTAAAAACTTAACGGGAAGAGAAATATTTGTTAATCATTGCATAATTCATCAACAGAATCTTTACTGAAAAAAAAATACGCCCGATGTCATCATGTCTGTAATAAGGCTTATTGATTTTCTCAAATCTCAAGCGTTAAATCACCGCCAATTGAAAGAATTTTTAAATGATTTGAGAAGTGAATATGGTGATGTAATTTACAACACATAAGTGCGTTGGTTGAATAGAGGTGCTACAGTTTTTTCAAGTCAAATGCACCTTTTTTCAAATCAAATGCATCCTTTTACAAATCAAATGCATCCTTTTTCAAATCAAATGCATCCTTTTACAAATCAAATTCACCTTTTTAAAAATCAAATGCACCTTATTCAAAATTTAATAAAACATTTAAATACTTTTTCCCACTAATTAGGTTTTTTTTTTCAGTTCCTTCAAATAAGTAAAAAAAACGCGTTCCACTGTATTTATGAAATACACAGAATTTACGTTTTCCCACAAATTACGTTTTTTTTCAATTCCTTCAAAAATGTAAAAAACGAGTTCCATAGTATTTAGTAACCCGAATCTAACCCCGAATTTACGTTAATTTCTATTAAAGAGTGTTTTATTTCTGTAATTTTATATATTTGGTTTATTTTGTGGATCAAGAGATAATTTGAGTTCTTTATTTATTTTTTGTATTATTATAAATTTCTAACGTGCACATTTTTAAATTTAAAAAAGGCCCGTTGTCAAAAAAGGTTGCTCACCCCTGATATAAATATGTATTAATTTATTATATACGAGAAATGTGTTATATTTTCTAATATACATAAAAAAAAACAGTGAAAAAAACGTATTTAAAACAAATTGTAATTCACATTATAAAAAAAAACATAAGAAAAATTAATATCAAAATAAAATATACATAAGTATAAAAAGTTTAAAACACACATATGTACATATTAATAAAAAAAAGCATTCAAATTTCAATATTACTAGCTAGTTTTCTTAAAAAATCTAATTTATTGTCAATATTATAAGTTGGAATTATCGCTTCCAATCTTCAATCTAATAATTTTGTGCATATTTTGGTTTTGAGGAATTTAAAAATGCTTACCTGATTTGAAAAAAAATCTAGACGTTGCTTGTCTCTGTACTGTTGACACTACAAAAGCTGTAATACTAATGCTTACAATCGTAGTGTGACTGATTGCGAGTTGAAGCTAAGGTCCGGTGACCAATTTTTTTTTTGGGTATTATCTTTTTGAAACCTTTTTTTTTTTATATTTTAATTACAGCTATTAGAGCACAGCTCGTCACGACGCTGGGGAAGCGGATCGGGTTTGGCACAAAACATGATGACATGAAACAATTATAATATTTGGAGTTTATATACCGAGTGGTTCCCTTTTTTCACCATTTCATATATTTAATTCTTAGAATTCTAAACTATAAAATATACAATTTTAGTATTATTTAAGTTGGAAAAACCCATTCAAACAAAGACAGTAGAAAATTTTTCTAACCGCACTGCACTTCCGTCGCTAATGGACACTCAATTCCAAGTAATTTAAATTGATAAATTTCCAATGGATTAAATGTTCATGGATACGTTTGTAAAAGTACCAATTAATTTTAAATAAGATGTAATTTTGCATAAATAGCTATCTTAGGTAGGGTTTTTTTTTTAAATGATACATACAAAATAATATTATTTTGCGCGCTAAAGTCGGGGTGCCAATTTCGATCGATTGATTTTTTCATTTGGCTTAATTTAAATTGGCGTATTTTATTACGTACAAACGTACAAACGGAAAAAAACAGAATATGAAAAAGTTAGTTGTGGGTATTATTCATTTCTGTGTAAACGCAAAAGGATGAATTTGCATATTTCCATACACGATAAGACATTGCATACATGTTTTTTTATAAAATAAATAAATTGTAAAGAATTTCATGAAATGTTAAAAAAAGTATTTGATGTGTCACACATAAATATTTAAAAAAAATAATAATAACATGATGTATTTTAACATAAAATCAAAACATTTAATTACCTAAAATTAATAAAACATTAATGTTATTATTAATTGATATTTTTTAATATCGACTGATAATTTGGATATCGCGCAGTTGATAAGTTTATTTTTTATCAGTAAACCTGTTTCCGACACCTTAGTTTTATCATTTTTAATTTTGAAAGAAGGTTTCGTCTTTTTAGAATTTATCTTAAACCCTTTCGGTGCGGGGCGCATGACGTACATGCGCAGATTCTTTAAAACTTTAACTTGTCGTTACATGTTAACCAGACCGAGTTAAGTGATAGTGTTTGTTTCAAAAATCAGCAATAAACACAGCTATCAATAAATATATCACAAGAAATTTATAGGAACCATGTAATATGTAAATATGAATAGTAACGATTCAAATCGCGCGTGGTTTCTCATTCAAATCTCTGCAATAATATCGGTGACGTATCTCGGCCTAGGCTCCCCATGTGTCTTACGTAACATTATGTTCCACATACACGATACATGGTATAAGAAAAAATTCAGCATTTCCTGCATTTTTTTTGGATTTTTTTTGATTCGCATTCCCATTTTTTCTCACTAATCTCTTGTCAAGCAATTGATATTTTGTCTGATTTATTATTACGAAAATAAAAGGAATTCGAGTTTATTTTTGTAGCTGAGATGGAAGAACATATCCTAATCTCAATATGTTTGCATAAATTTATAGGAAATATCTAATATAGCGGTAAACGGTGAATACAATTCTATTTCTGCCAAAAATAAATTGGTCCAAATGGGCGCCGCACTCAGAAGCAGAATCGTTTTTAGACCCGCCGCATTGAAAGGGTTAAGGATATATTTGTGATGACATTCGTGTATTTCACAAACTTCAAGCATACGTTTTATCGCAATGCTTTATTGGAAGTCTATAAGCTCCATTTACGCAGATTCGAAATTCACTTAAAATAGGGTTAAGAAAATTGTGAAATTTTCCCTATTGATTTGCATATGTGAAAATCTGTTATCAAATGATTTAATTATTATTTTTACTTCATTAGCATATTTTAAAAAATCATTATTTTCAATAATAAAGCTAACACAGTTTAAAATAATTGTTTTTTTATAAAGATGAGGTTTTGTTACAAAAGTTTTTATATTCTGTAATCAATATAATTCCGCATTGTGGTTTTTGATTTATATTCATTGTTATATATATTAAAAAGCTGGAAGTCACTTTTATGACTAAAATCTAGACGTACCATATTTAATTATAAAAAAATACCTCTTGTATTTTTTTTCATTTTATCAAAAACAAAAAGTATTTTTATAATAGAAAATTGAAACCCTCGAAATGGCAATACAAAGTTTTAAGTTGTGAATCACAAGTTGTCCAAGGGCCACCACATTTAGGCATTGTTATCTGTGTTTTAGAGTTTAATGTAAAAAATACGTAGAAAATTTAAATTTTCGTTAGGTCATAAATTTAAAAAAAAATATGTAGAATTAAAGGAATAGCCTTTAACATACTACGAATAGTCATAAACAAACACAAATCCGTCATATTAGGGTATGTAATAAATTTTGTTCATCAGTGTAAACCACGTGTATTATAATCTGATTTAATGCTATGCCATATAATTAAATTTTGAAATATAGTGCAATACGATAAACAAGCAAATTGGTTCATTAGTTGTTAATAAATGGAATTATGACTAAATGGATATATGAATATAAAATAAAATGTAATTCAAACCGATGATAAGAGTTGCATATGAATTTATTCTCTATATAAATTAATAAGTTTAATTTAATTGTAATTAGATGTAATATTCCCAATAAAAAAAGTTAATTTAGTAATTATAAAACTACGTTAATGTAGATGTTGATTTAATTAATAGTCTTGCCGATGAAACGTCTGAACTGTTGCATAGATATTCGTATACTCTAGAAAAAATAGTTTTACATAACTCTACAATCGTCACATAAAAAAAACAAAAAGATCTTGTAATTAAAGTTACACTATTTTAACCCATGATTACAACAATGGAAAACATTTTATTTTAATGACAATTTTTGTTAATAAAATCCGCCGACTTTTAGTGGCTTGAAACAAATTGTTTTATTTGATGTCCACATTAGATCCTTATTTTAAAAAAATGTATAAAACTATTAATTAAAACTATTTCAATACATAAAATATTTGATAAAAATAATAATCTTAATTTTAAAATTGTGCGGGTTTTATAAGCGAAATTGTCACACTTTTTATTCTTATGTCATTAATTACATGTCCTTGATATATCTTTACATTGGTAGCTATATTTGATATTTATTTTATTGTTAGCCGTCAAAAGGATTTATTATGGGTTGGTGTTTTGGGCGTTTTTTACTTACTAAAAAAATAGAAAATATGAATTTTGGCTAAAAAAACAACTTCGTTGTGCTGTTTTAGTCTCTGTTTTTCCAAGACATGGCTTTTTTAGACTCCTATTTACGAAAATAACAAAAAAATACAATATAAAATTATGACAATTTACTTATAATGAGGACATAAGACTAAAGCTTAATGCTTTAAATAAATACTTTAGAGTAATGTGATAAACTAATGATATTAGACAGATTTAAGGATAACTTTAAAAGAAACGATGCAAACTATCCGGATGGTTTCCTATTTTTATTTTATGCTAGGAAATAAAACGATTAATTTATTTTGCATTTCTATCTTTCTATTATATTAATGTTCCTAATAACATTTTAAACTTATGAATCAAAGAAAAAATTCGATTGATTTGTCATACAGCATTTAGATCACGTCTAGTATTTTTTTTTACTATCGCATTACACTATATAGCCTGCCATCCATCATTCCGAATGACCTCATCAACCAGATGATCGAACATCCAATGTAGTGGAAAGCTCGTCGAGTGCCACTCGTCACAACTCGAGCGGATTTGTACGTTGTCACTTTGCGCGCCTATGATACACCTCTTGTATCCCGTTTTTTTTTTCACCGAAATTGATGTCCCTTATGTTTTACCGTGTCACGTTGTTCACATATTTTTTTGCCGTTTAAAAGAGACCTCTACCTCACGGATGGTATCACGTAGTCGCGTATGTTTTTTTATAAGCCGCTCATCGCTCAGAGCCCTAACCGGCTCGCTGTGTTTCCCCTTTATATTTCTTGGGTTATTCTTTCGCAATAACTCCTTGTCGTCTCTGTTTATTCCAGTTGAGCTCTCTGTCTCTGAGAATTTGTAAAAATGTACCTAAGGCGTGTTGTAATGCTGTAAAAAAAATTAGCCCTGTGAACTTTGCAACGACTAAGATACGCAATGTTCTTTGTTTTGAGCACCACATAAAATAATTTTATTACAGTGAAAATTTGTAGATTTTTACTAAGATTATCGTTATAATCTCTATAATTTAAAATCATTTATTACTATTGTATAATTCAATGGGGCGCTATTGTTTTAAAATCTTGAATTTATTGTCGATATTTTCCTGTAATATTTGTATTTGAATGTAATTTTTCTTCATGATAAATCATTCAAATGTTACTAGTATACTCTACCAAAAATAATGATATAGATATTTTTACATGTCGATGCCAGAAAATATAAAATCCTTGTAGTCTCGCATGATGTTTAAATTCTCACCACAAAATATTTTTGTTCCTTGATTATATTCACATGAATTTTATAAAGATTAATGGCAACACTAAAACCATATCAAGTATTTTTTTCTTAGCTTACATATAAAAGACCCTCTCCAGACAAGAATTTCTCGAACCTAGTGATAATATATACTTGATTTTACTATAGTTTGATTTAAGTATCTTTGTTAATTAAAAAAAGGATTTTAAATAAAAAAAAAATACTAATTAAACACAATAATAATATGATATAAACGTACTAAAAAATATTAGTAATAATATATATACACGAATACCGAGGCAAACCCCCTCCTACTTGCCTGGACACAGTTAAGAGGGTAAAATCCGATACCAACATGGTAAAGATGTACCTCCAATACCAGCAATGGCCAAGAGAGGGAAACTCTTTATTAAAAACCGCATACCAAGACGGCTCGGGTCCCCGCGGTATGGACACGAAAGGGGAGCTCTCACGTCACGGCTCCTTTTGCCTCAACTACCATGCGAGAGTCTGGTAAGGTCCATGCCCTGAGCAAGTGAGAGCCTCGTGACTGGCAAATGATGATGATGATTGTTGACAGCAAAAAATAATGAAGGTGGATTTTCTGTTTTGTGGACGTTGCTAGAAACCAACAAACACATACACTTCTTATGTAATGTTGTGATGTTAATACGATTAGTAACAAACAAGATTTGATTCAAGGCTGTTTTTGATTTTAGTATTCAGTTTTAATAACCTGGCCGTACGCCGATGGTCTATTTGGGACCCCAAGTTTTTGATTTTTCTCGAATAACACTTTTAATATAAATTCTAAATGTCATACATTTTTGTATTTGTCAAAAAAATCTGAGGAATGAATATCATAAATAATTATTGACCTTTAATTGTCTGAAATTGTGGAAATAGATAAAAACATAAATATTCGTTCTTTTGCCACAGACGTTTTTTTTCAGTCGCATTCGGTGCGTTGTGCCGAGTGTGAGTGAAACCGTGCGATTAACAAGTGCAGCAAGAGCGGCAGTCGACTTCGAGTCTTCAGTCTGCAGCGAGACATCGCCGAGTGCGCTTTCCATTTACCCGTCATATTGATTAGTTAAAAAATGAAAAATATCTACCCAATTATGAAGCATATCACAGATAAAACAATTTTTATTCTTAGAATAATCCATATTTTTATTATGTGTTTGGGGTATATTTTTCTTTATCGGACGAAGCAGTTGTTTTCGAGCCGCCGTGAGGGATTGGTTACCAAATATTCACCTAACCTTACCTTACAATAAATATTTTTTATAAACAAGTATTTTTGAATTTATAAATTAAATAAAGATTTACTTGGATTCCGAATAGATCTTATTATTAATGTATTTTCTAATTTATATACGGCTCCAGTAATTTTTAGTGTTTTCTTATCTCATTTTTTTATTACCTCCGTTTAACATATACAAGTTTGTAGAAATATATATAAAACAAAAGTTCAATATATTTATTGTAAAAAAAATATATAAAAACTGCATTGTTACAACAAAAAATATTGACCATGATAACATATATGTATCATATTTTTATATTTTATTGTTATTTCCTATGACATATTCATATATTTATTTAAAAATATGTACCCATATAATATTCCATCACATTTTTCAACAACTTTCAGCGCCATAAATTCTCGCTGATAAAAAAAAGAAAAACATTGTTATGATGACATGGACATGCTTTATTTTTAGGCTTTCGGCGCGCCCCCAAAAAAAAAGTGTCACGGTTTATTCGGCGGCCGCGATTTATTTGGCACATTCGCCCCGGGGCTGTCGTAAAAGCAGCACCCGCCAAATCATACTTGTACGGGGCTCGGGATAGTGTAACAGGGGCGGCTATCCCGCCGAAGTCAATAACACCCCCGGCGGCGGAAGAATGGAGCAAATGACGGGTGATTTGATTTTATGACCCGGCAAACTTTTGAATGACCGCCTAATGGCTTTACGAGCAGTCGCCGGAATGGCTGTCGTAAGGTGTTTTTTTAGGTTAGTGTCACCGTGTACTCCATGATGATTTATGCGGGGGCGGTTGTGAAAATAGGGGGCAGTCTAGCCGAAAGTTGGTCCGTTACAGAGATGTCCCCAATTTGGCAAATTTACGTAGCTATTCCATTAAATTAAATGTATTTTTTTACAATGTTATCTAATAATTAATTATATAATATTTTACTACATGTGACAGTTTAGTTTAAAAGTCGAATAATTAAAATTTAAAATATGTTAAGTATTTTACCATTGTTTTTATAAAAAAAAACCATGGGTTTTATATAGGATCGGACATTATCCCAACCTTCGAACATATAAAGATACAACTGTGAAACCTAATTTTAAAATCCATACTCTCGCTACCTATTTCAGTTCCAAGCGTAAGGATACAATCATTTTTATTTTTATATGTGTGATTAATAAAATTTACATTAAAATATAACTAGATAACAAGTTTCTTTTATTTAAAACTTATTTTAATAATACAATGGTACACATTTTTCTTTTTCTACTTGATCCCTGCATCCAAGAGTGTAGAGGTATACATCTTTTCCTTTTCATTGCACACTTCCTGACTAGGGGTAATTATAGGAGTAGTCAGAATTCTATTAAGACAAGTTAAAAATGAATAGGTTTATATGTTTTAATTTTAAATGATATTTAAAAAAAAAGTAAGGCAAGAGTCATCTTAAAACCCTATATTAAAATAGTTGGTTAAAGGTAGGATTTTTAATTTTTTTCGTTTGTCAGTTTACTATTTGTCTGTCGTATATAAAAATAATATGTAACAAAGCGGATTCCCTGATTGAGGAGGAGTAAAGAATATGTGAGAAGATAATTTTCGCAGACGATTTAAAAATATGATGATCTATTACTTCTGTGGAAGATGCTCTTTCGTTGCAGTGGTCAATATTAAATCGTCTTCCATTAAGTATTAAAAAATGTCAAACAATGACATTTTCTAGATCAAAAGATCATCTTTAATTACAGACTTGGGAACGTAACTCTTCCTAAGCAATCGTCTGTTAAAGGTCTGGATATTTTGTTTGATTCTAAGTTAAAATCTAGTTTACATGTATCTAACGTGTGTGTGAGATCATCAAGAATGTTGGGCTTCGTCTTGAGAAATTCTCATCACATACGTAG
>JAGXCT010033955.1:20430-82298 GCA_022495035.1 Philopotamus ludificatus
ACGTAGCTATTCCATTAAATTAAATGTATTTTTTTACAATGTTATCTAATAATTATTTATATAATATATTACTACATGGGACAGTTTAGTTTAAAAGTCGAATAAATAAAATTTAAAATATATTAAGTATTTTACCATTGTTTTTATAAAAAAAAACCATGGGTTTTATATAACGTAGGATCGGACATTATCCCAAATTTTTGAAAATAAAGAGATACAACAGTGAGACCTAGTTATGAAATCCATACTCTCGTCACCTTTTTCAGTTCCAAGCGCAAGGAGTACATAAATTTTCTTTACACATATGTAAATATGTGAATAATAAAATTCGCATTAAAATATAACTAGATAACAAGTTCCTATTATTTAAAACTCATCAAACTTTTGTGTATTGTATTCATTTTCAGTATTTTATTAATACAATGGTTCACATTTCTCCTTTTTCTACTTGATCGTTGCATCCAAGGGTGTGGAAGTATACATCTTCTCATTTTAATTGACTTCATGACTAGGGGTAATTATAGAATAATCAGAATTCTATTCAGACAAGTTAGAAATTGATAGGATTATATATTTTATTTAAAAGATATTTAGAGTATAGAATATGTGAGAAAATAATTTTCGCAGACGATTTAAAAATATGATGATCTATTACTTCTGTGGAAGATTCTTTCGTTGCAGTGGTCAATATTAAATCGTCTTCCATTAAGTATTGAAAAATGTCAAACAATGACATTTTCTAGATCAAAAGATCATCTTTAATTACAGACTTGGGGACGTAACTCTTCCTAAGCAATCGTCTGTTAAAGGTCTGGATATTTTGTTTGATTCTAAGTTAAAATCTAGTTTACATGTATCTAACGTGTGTGTGAGATCATCAAGAATGTTGGGCTTCGTCTTGAGAAATTCTCATCACATACGTAGCAACTTGGTCATACGAGTGCTATACGATACATGGGTTCGGAGATTTCTTGTATCAGGTTTCATTATATGTGCGTCTTATGACACCCCGATTCCCTCAGATAACAGTAGAATTTTCTTAGATATCTCTAAAAAAGAAGTTTGGATTCTACTCAAGTTAATTCTCCTGGTGCTAGGTATGTAACCCTCAAAACTAAGAAAGGTCGATTTACTTGGCAAAGCACTTCTTCAAGCTGTTGGTTGGCGCAATACATAACCCTTTTGTACTGTGCGAGTTGCCCTTATGCCCTCACTAACATCGAGCTCGTTCGCGTGTGCTTTTTCTTCCGCCAAATGTGAGGACAGGTGCTCTCAGAAACTCTCCGGCAACCAGATCTATTACTGTGCTCAACATGTAGATATATTTAATGTTAAAATCGCCGTTTCGTTGATATTTTATAATTCTTTTCTTTTCTTTATTGTTATATATATTATTTTTTACCTTACCAAGATAGAAACAAATTATTATGTATTAATATATTTTATTTTTATTGCAATTACAGTCATGGTCCACGAAGGAGAGCAACTAAATTTAGCAAGAATCAGTAGAACGGAGATGGGGGCATATCTTTGTATAGCAACTAACGGTGTGCCGCCATCTGTCTCCAAGAGAATCATCGTAGACGTCGAATGTGAGTATTATCAATATTACTATAACTTTAAAAATATCATATGCGTTTAGTATTAATATTTGGAGGGTCACTCGTTACAGCCTTTTGATGAATGTGATATTTTTATATTATATTATACCACCGAAATGCAATTCTTAACGAGCTGGATGCCGTGTTTTCAGCCGCACAGGCATGTTACGGGTTAACAATTCCAGCATTTATGACGTTCTGAGCGCAGCGGCTCGACCATTGACAGCGTATCAAATATTTGTGCACGGCCTGTGTATTTTGTCCTGATTGAGATTGTTTTTTGCATAGTTGATTTTAGCAGGGCCAATATTTTGTTTAGCCTTCAGTAGTTTTACCATCGAACAAAATTATTATTTATCAATTAGCGTAATCAACAATGCAACGCCGTGCGTTGATGCATATTTTTTTTGTCAATACATACTTAAAGTTCGGATATTACATTTTTAATAAATATTCCTGTTATTACAATAATACGTTATTAAATATTAATATAGCCTAGAGCGGAATCACATTCACGTCTAAACGGATATTAAATAATCCAGATTAAATTTCACTGAAGCAGGATCAAAGTATTGTTCATACGTTCTTCGCCTCCACGTGTGCTTTGTATATATCATATTATATATTTTTTATATAAAAAATAATTATAATATGTTTACAATGTCTATATAAATACGTTTTTAGAATAGGTTGTTTCATTTATGTCATAATAAATATTCATTTAAAAAATAAAGGTTATTTTGGGAAATGTATTATTAATATATCTATAATTAGGTACTTATGTCTATAAGTGTTTTTGTCCTATAAATACCTCATTCTAATTATATGTTTTGTTGTGTCTTACCTGTTAAATATCGTAAATAATGTGGTAAAATTATTATTCGACACGTCGACAGAATCTTAGTATCAGGATTTTATTATTTAACTAGCATTTTTCACTAGGATTTTTATAAACATCATAGAAATATTAAATTTACTTGACACGTATATACGTGCAAATATACATAGTTTATTTTATGTGTTTATTTTTTTATTATTAATTGTCATTTGGAATTTCGGAAGTAAAGAAGCACAGAGATAAAGTTTTGATGTCATCTTATCTATTATATTCTTACATAATATTTATTAATAAGGATATTTTCATTTATTTACATAAGAAAATTCGGAGGAAATAAAACAAGGCAGTTAATAAAAAAAATCGATCAATTTAATGTTTAATCAGAATTCTATATTTTTTTAAGATCTTTTGAAATAGAGTCGCAAATGAAGGAGATTATTCAGCTATTTTTTATTGTAAGATTGCTTTTGTATGGATTCGTAAAAATTACATTATTATAGAGTCGTCCGAAGGGAATCTATCAGAGACCCCAAGTATTTCAAGTCAAGATCTTTTTTTTTAAATGGTTTATTCTTTAATTTAATAAGAATAAAAATAGTTATATAATAATTGCTTCCTAATTTAGTCGATATTTTGTATTTTCTACTAATCAATATAACGCGTAAATGGCACACACACTCAGTGATGTCCAGTCGCAAACTGAGGACACGCTGCCGCTAGTACGACCGCCGAGTTTTCTCGCGGCACGTGTCACTAGTACGTTTCAGTCGCATCTTACCGGATGCAAGCGAGAAAAAACATCGTGCGCGTGGCTACAGGAGCGAATACGGTTGTTGTTATTCTTTTTTTCGCTGTAGAATTTATAATAAAAGAGTTTGACAGGTTAATACATTGATGCACAAACTTTATTTTTTGGTGGCACATGAAACTCCTTGAATGCCATATATCCTGCCATATATTATCGAACAACAAAAATATAAATTTAATATAATAAGTTTTAAAATCGGTAAGATTTTAATTATTTTAATCATGTCAATGTCAATTAAAAAAACTCCATCATCCATTGTAAGTTATCTAATTGTTAAAACATTTGATCTTTGGAAATATGGATTTTTTCAAGCCTTCCAGGAGATAAAATACGGCCAGGTGCTTTGCTTTTATATCTTTATTTAATATAAGATCAGCTTGGAAGATTCTACCTTTTATACAAGGACTTTAAACAATCTGTATTGGAAAGGATTTGTTCGTATTTTGTTAATTATTTTAACAACAACATTCTTAAAGTATTCAAGGGATAATATTTTGGTACATTGTATGATGCTTTGATAAAACATTTTTGCAATGGAAAATGCATCTATTATTTAAGCTGGAATATTAATAATTATCACTGATAACTTATGTAAAGGCATATTAACTTCTGCTGATAATTTTTTAAAGATTTTTTAAATATCTCCACCCCCTCTTCTCTCTTGTATTGATAGTAACATTAATAATTCTTTTTTTTAACTAAAATCACTGCGTACTATTCTTATCATTACTGTAAATTGCGCTATATCTGATATAACTGTTGATTAAGTTAATTGCAATGATAAATATTCACATTCTCTTCAATCATTTTCCAAATTTATAAATCTGTCGAAATCGTTTGAATTTTTCTTATACTTATATTGCTTCTCTCTACATCTAGCTTAATTTAAAAAATGTAGGTAACTTTCCCTTTTCTTTATTTTTAGGATTTTTTCCCCCGCAGGCAAGGGTTTGAAACCCCTGACTTAGAGCGACCCTGTGCAGCCCGCGGCTCTAAATGTATATGCATCCCTGCTTTACTACATTTAAGTGGAACTTGGCACTTACCCATTTCAGACCTGACTCTTTTTTTTCCTCCAAAAAAAATTAGGAATTTTGTTATCTGGGACAGTAAGGATGCAGGAAAATATAAGTCCTGATGATAATAACGCGCGAAAAAAGATCCACTAGATGTGCAGTAGTTAAACAAAATTTTCTTAAAATATTGTTATTACCGGTGCTTTACAACAATCAATTATGGGATTTTATAAGGAAGACTAAAGCATTGTGAAAATAATAATTTGAGAAACTATCTACATTCGTATGTGTTTGTATGATTGATACGTTCAAAGACGGAGATCTCATTCAGAGATTATGAAGAATCCATATTATTGATCGCGTCTTCACCTGCAGCAACGCTCGTCATTGTCACAATCGTTTCTCGGGCCGGATGAAAGGGCATCAAGTTGATTTGTAAACAGTCGCAAGTGCTGTCGACGACGTTAATTAATCAGCGCTGCGTCGGGCAGGGGGCCCTGCGGCTGACAGGGCCGGAGATGAGTTGGGTCCTTTGTTCTGGCCGGCTAACTCTTAAATAAGTGCGGTGTGTTGTAATGCCCGGCCGCGACAATGCGATCGGCCGGGGACGCCGTGTCGCGGCCACGCGGCGCCCTGTTGCTCCGGCCCCACCCCCAAACCCACCCCATCGACGCTCAATTGTATAACAACACTTGCCCAGTGTGTTCACGTCTAATAAAATCCCTTTCATCATTTCATCTAAAAGCTGCTCGGAAATATTAGATCCTCCCAACATAAAACTACTTGAAATGTTACAAAAAATATTCTGCATTGAATATGTTTTTTTTATTATTTATTACTCAGACATGACGCAACCGCCAGTTTATCAGTTGTGATGAGCAGAGCAGGTAGGCTCCACGAGCGTCTAAAAATATCCAGATTATATTTTATCTACCCTCGTATATATTTCAAGTACCTTCATAGTGTATTAAATGAAAAATATCAAACTTAAAATCTAACATTTTTATTAAAAATTACTAATAAATCTTGCCTTGGAGGTAACGATAGGTTGTTAATCACGACAGCTAAATTAGATCTCGAATAGTTTAATCTTTCAGCGAAATCTAAGAATCCTAAAAGTTTTGTGACACTTCTTCTTCTTCTTTGGTCGGCACCCACATGTCTGAGGATCATGATCATTCTCCTTCCGAAAGTTCTTGATTTTGTCTCTCCAGGATTCTCTGCATTCTGCATCCCGCACACAACTACTACGGTGGAGCCTTTGGCAGTCTTCACTTGGTCACTCCAGCGGGTGGGCACCCTGCCCCTTCTTAGTACCCTGAGCTTCTCCAGGCTATAGTTTCTTCTGGCGAGATGCCCAAAGTATCGAAGAATCCTTTTGAGGCATATTTTTGAAAGTCGGTCTTCTTTGTAGTTCCTTATTTCTTTTAAAACAGGACACGTTTGTGCGTTTAGCGGTCCATGGTATTAGCAGACGTCGCCAGCACAACATTTCAAAGGCATCAATTTACTTCTTCATATTTTCTTTTATGGTCCAGGTTTTTCCAGGCTTCTTATTTCCGGCTCACAATTTACGTTACTCGTAAGTAGTGATCCGAGATAAAGAAACTCTTCAACCCTCTCCACATTTTGAAGATTAGCAGATTGGATAGCTGATTATTCCTGTTGATGATCATCAGCTTGGTTTTGGTAATGTTGATCTCGAGTCCTAGTAAAACGCCTTTCCCAGATAACTTTTTTCTGACACTAGCCAGAGATAATATACAGTGTGAAAAACACATTAATCCCGCATCTTAAAAACAATTATATCTTTAACTGAATTAACTGAACACCATTTCTTCATCCTTAAATAAAAAAATATCCTATTTCCTGTATTTAATTGAATAATATATCCAATATAAATAATTCTAAGAAAAAACATTTGACATCAAAGTGATTAATAATACATTTTTAAGTAGCTATAAAAGATAAAATTATTTGCACGTCTGCTCCAGAATACATTAAAAATCAAATAAAAATCGCTTTATTATATTTTTTTTAATACGTTTTATTTGTAAATTATTAATTGTAAAAAATCACAATTCTTTATATGCATTTTAATTAAAGTGATCTATACGAGATTTTTGTTTAAAAAAATACGTGTAGTTTTAGTTTTTCTCATTAATATATATTTATAATATTTTTCATCAAATACATTATATACTTATCAACGGTTTTTCTAATATTCAACAAATAGTTTAAGGCAGAGGTTCCCAATCTTTTCCGGTTGCTCCCTTAAATACATCAGATTTTTCCGCGGCTCCCTTAATACAACAGATTTTTTTTTTAATTTTTGACCTTTAAAATTTCGGGAATTCCAACAAATTTGCCGAATTGTTTAATTGAATATTTTGCGGCGCCGTTATGGCGGCTCACATATTGGGAATCCCTGGGTTAAGGTGTAATAGCGATATTATTTTTAGCCATTTTTTCCGCTAGTAAAACATCGCCGAATACACTAAAGCTAGTGCAAACTTTTCGATAGCGAATAATGTCAAGCTAAGCTTGTCACGAATGTATTAATATACCAAAAAAATATGACAATCGAATTTTTATAGCTCACGAAATACAAAATGAGCATAATTCGACCTAGAGTCTTACTCGCTGAGTGAAACAATTTTTCTCATTTAAATTAATATAAAATGGATGATAATGCGTTTCATGTCAAAAAAATACTAAAAATATATGTACAGCTAACTCCCGGATTTGTTACAACGCGATAAACCTAAAGTTTTTTATTGATAAATTTGAAAAAAATATTAAATAATTAAATAGAGGGTACAAATGTAACATCAAATCTATCCCCAAAGAGAGAAGAAAGTTTTAAAAAAATCAAAAGTTGATCTGATCGGTTAAGAAAACGAACTTACATACCCGGGTACTGTCTTTAACCCCTCAAAGTTACATTCATCAACCCTCTCTGGCCAATACATTTTCCAAGCAAAAGTTGGAATTCTCTTCCACGCCTTTTTGATAATCTTGAAGTGAAAATGATTTTTCTCAAATTATCTGAGAGAGGGATTTTCAACGATTTTTCATTTATTTTTATTTTATTATAGATGTCTTTTTGAGGCTTTTTCTTGGGGGATTCAGCGTTGTTAAACTTTGCACAAAAAATCACAAATAATATGTTTGGAAAAGTGTGAAATTCATTCTCTTCCGTCACTTGTTTAGCGAAACGTCTCTCGTTGAGAGGGTCCTTTTTACACGTTTTGCTAATTATGCCAATTACTCGTTAAGCGAAGTTCCACTCTATGATTTATTTTTGTTTCGAATCTAATACATGTTAAAATATTATTATTTATTAATCATGTAAATTCATTGTTATAAAGGATTTAAATATAGACCCAGATCGAATTAGGTATTGGTAAAAATAATTAATTACCAATAAGATTTAAACAAGGCTTGATCTCTCATTAAAAATGCTATATCGTGTCATCTATCTAGATATTCATATCGGTGTTTGTTGCCAATTTCAAGTGGTTATATTGCGACTTAGTTTATATATTTAAATATCCAATCAAAATAAATGTATTCACATAAATTTCCGAAAAAAATATGTAAATTGCTTTAAAATTCGAAAATAAAAAGCCTCAGCGATTTAGTCTGGCATTAGAATGTATCGAGAGCGACCTGACCTCAATTCGCATTCAATATTCATATTACAACCGCCACGTCACATTCTTTCATGTATATTTTCCAAGAAGGCAGACACCGAAAAGTTCCCGAGCATTAATAGTTTGTAAAGTCTGCTTTATCTCGTCTCGAAAATCTGATGCTTGCCTTAGTTAAGTTTTAATAAGCTCCTTTATAAAGTGCTGGGGATAAAGAATATAAATTATTGATTTATTCACACACTTGGTCTTCCAAAAACTTTTATCGTGTCGTAAACAAAAGTTGTGAAAAGTTACCCGTTGTCCCGGACAGTGGAGTGGGGCGCGAGGGGGGAGTTCAGGGGCCTCCGCCCCCCAGCACCGGCGCGAGGGTTAAAACTAAGAACATTAGACAGCCACTCAGTTTAACAACCTGGAGGTGTCTATTGGGATTACCGCACACAATCTGCCAGTCTGTATACACATATCCAACATGACATTACAAAACCCTGCGAACCTGCCCCCCACCTCGCTCCCGTATTAATAACTTTGGACTTTTAATGTGTCACCCGCATGTGCCGAGTGCGGACTTTCGCAGACCTGAATGATTAAGGACTCAAAAATACCTATGCGACCCACGGCACATTTGCTTGATCGGCATGTAAACTTTTTGTGCTGAATAGCCGTGGAAAGTTCAGCGGGAGGCGGGGTCGTCTGATGGCCCTTCAACACTATTGTGGGCCTGGTAATGGATTTTGAAAAATTTTGGCGATTGGACCGTTTATGACTCATCCATTAAAATGTCTCATAATTTTTGCAATTATTCTCGCCGGCTGGTCTAATACTTTTTAATATATTTTATTGACAATGTGGGTAAAATGATAATATTAAAAATTCTTAATAAATTTATTTATGTTCTTCATTGATTAAAACTTAACAATTAGTATGATTTTGGCATATTTTTTGCAATATTAATGTTAAATATTAGGTGTAGTAAAAAGTCCTGTTTTTATTTGGAATTATTTATTTTTTAAAAAGTGTTTCATAGAACGAAACAACTGGTCGTCTGAAGAGGCTAAGTCTGGCGAGTAAGCAGGATGCAGTAAAGCCGTCAAAAACCCAAGTCCATATTTTTTTTCAGGGACAAATCTGCGACATGGGGACACGCATTATCGTGAAGGAGGATGATTTTCTCTTCTCTCGCCAGATCCGTCATTTTTCTTTGTAATGCAGCCTTTAATCGCTCCAATTGGTAACAGTACACTTGCACTGTTACAGTTTATAAAACCGTATTTTAAAACTTCGTAGTAAATGATTCCTTTAGAATCCCACCAAATGCTAAGCAAAAGTTTTTTCCGGTGCAATCCTGCTCTTGGGGTTAGAATCGGCTGTTGTTTACGATCAAGCCATTGTTTTTCTCTCATTATGTTTGAGTACAACACCCACTTCTCTTCTCCGGTGATTAAATTGGGAAGAAATGGTGTTGTAAGCTCTTGCGCTTGCAGTTGTTTGCATGTTTTTATCCTGTGCGATTTGTTACGGTTAGTCAACGCGTGGGGGATCTAAACTCCTTCTTTTCGAATCTTACCCATGTTTTCAGACACTTCTGAGTAATGGACCACTTTGTGCCAGTTATATTTGACAGTTCTTTGATGGTTAAAGTTGGGTTTTTTTCAATTTCAGATTCTATGACGGCTTTATTTACTGTACAGGGTCGTCCACTCCAAGGCTCATTTTTTAAGTCAAAACTTCCGGATTTGAATTTTCTGTATCAGCGTTGACATTTTCTGATATCTAATACATCTCCATAAATGTCGCAAATATTTCTTGTAGCGATAATTGCGCTTTTCTTAGAGTGAAACTGAAAGAGTATGCAGTTTTGCAAATGGTCCTCTGAAGGAATAAATTCCACCATTGCGATTGGGTCTAGTAAAAAAATGTTTTTTTTTGTATTGAACACAGGCGGAGACGTGTTTCGACAAACACACAATAAAATAACATGTCTTGATTCACCAAAGTACTAAAAACAAATGATTCTAAAACTACCCTTTGAAAATAGGACTTTTTATTACACCTAATATAATATATATAATTTCTTTAGGTACCTTGACCATTTATGAACGTGGGCGACCTACTTAATCTTGATTTTTCTCCATACATGTGTCGATTTTTGGAGAGCTAAAACAGTTCTGTAGCTTCTAATCTTATCTAGTTGCAAATGTTGCAGAGCCACACGGCTTCAGTCTTTCCAACTACAATTTACCTTCTAGTTTTTCCTCCATGATGCTGGCTGCTGAAGACGATACTTTGGTCGATAAATGATTTGTACAAATAGCATAATTTTACGGTTTTTCAAAGCGTCTAAAAGCACTTGCTTTTTTTTCTTCCGTAGTACCAGATTATAAACTCTTTTCCCCCGGTTAATATTTGCTACTATAAACATCCATGTCTTGCAATCATACAGTAGTACAGACTACACGTTGCACTGCAGAGCTCGGAGACGGATCTTCAAGGATTATCGGCGACAATATAAGATGTTTTTTATTCAAGTCAAAGCATTCCTCGCCATTTCAATCCTGACATTTATTTCTACCTCCGAACTTACGATTGAAATAATGTAGACACTCATGTATTTATATTTTTTAAAGGATCTAAATGGATTATTCTAAGAATAAAAATAATTATTCGTGATATGGTTCATAATCTGGTCGATATTTTGATTTTTCAACTAATCAATATGCCGCGTAAATGACAAGAGCAGACTGAGCTCTTGCCACATATATCAACCGCACGGTTTCACTCGCACTCGGCACATTGTACTGGATGCGAGCGCGAACAAACATCGCGCGAATGACAACGGCAACGAATATTTATATACGGCAACGTTTTTATTTATATTTTTGCAATTGTAGATAATAAAGGAAAATGATTAAATATATAATATTTATTTTTTGACATTTTTAGACTAATACAATAAGACATGTAGGGTTTATATTAAAAAAATATTCGAGAAAAATCCTTAACGCAGTGTCAGGTTAACACGATTCTGAAATATGTTAAGTTCTTCAGCATATCCCAACAGTATTGCCGTGTCGTCCATGAAACGAATATTATTTTCCCACTAATTTGCACTTCAACCTCTTGTTCAAGTAGTGTTGCTTCATAGAACACCAACTCGATGATATTTAAAAAAAATAGCATCGTTGACAATACACAATCTTTTCGCACACCGCAATGGATTTCTCCATTTTAAGTATATGTTTCCTCTACTTTTACTATTGCAGACTTGTGCCAGTATATTTTTTTTTGTCTTACATCTTTTTCATCAAGTCCGACATGTCTTAGTGTTTATATTAGTTTTGGGTGATGTACATCAAATACTTCCTTCCGGAAGTCTCTCCTTTTTTAGAGTAGAACATTCATTCAGAAGAGTGCTTCTCTCATTCCAAGCTCGTTGTAAAACCCAAACTTTGAATCTTCAATTACACTGTCACACATTTGTTGAATCTATTAAAAATATTAATTCTACTGAGAAGCTACGAATGCTCCATATTTATACTTTTTCATCAAATTTAGATCTTATTATCTTATCATTGCATCCATTAGACTAATTTTTAAAGTTTAAAAGCTTTGTTATGACTACAGCCAGTATAAAAATCTGCAATCCTAGAAAAGCAAACAACATAAATATTTATTTACTCGGAAAATGATGGTTGTTATATCCATTATGAAAAGCATCTGTGAGTTTACAAGAGGCAGAGAATTAATTTATTACGAGTGTATTGAGAGTATTACATTCAATGTTATTTTTTTAAGCAATATTAAACATAAAATAACTTCAACAAAAAATAAAAAAAACGCTATATATCAAACAAACCTATATAGATTTTTTTTAATAATATTCAGAATAGTTTGCACAATCTTAACGCAAGTGAATAATAAAAAAAAATTGTCATTTTTATAAATCATTATTAATTTTTAAACTCATTTTTTCTTTACGTGTTATAAACGTAAGCTAAATCTTATTTACATAGCAATCTCTAAAACATATCTATCGAATGAAGTACTTTATATATAATAAAGCAATTTACTCATCTATAGTGAATAATTATATTTATAAATATTTACCCTAGTAGTTTTTTCTCAGACATTTAAAATAATAATGTATAAAATTTGTAAGACCTCTGCTGCACAATGTCATCGCATGATATTGATATTTAGTATATCATTTCTTCCATTAAGCCGAAGTCCTTTGCTTGTATGGCACCCATGGGGTCCAGGTGAGAAGCTGCCAGTCTACAGAGCCATAGATACAGCCATGACGCATGACAGACGATATCGAATTGCCTCTGAGGTGACCTCAACTTGAACGTCAAAGATAATGGCGACGGATACACGAGACTTCATCCATTAGAAAAAGCCATTGTATATCAAAAACTACACATATTATTTAATATCAGAGAATTATTAAAAATCACACGTCATTTGCTTGATCAAATTTACGATCCACACACCACTTAACATTTTTAATATAAAAAATCGCTCTAGTTTTTTTTCCCAGGGTCTAAATTTGGGACTAGGGCCTAATCGCGCGGAACAGTTCGAGGGTCGAATGTGCAAATTTTCTTACGATCGCCATTTGGGCCGACCAATGACCGATGTTGTTTGCACGGGGATTATTTTTCAATTGAAACGTGACCAGATTACGTTTCAGTCCCCATCGCCAAATAAATTTCAATTAATCTAACTCTATTCTCGATCCCGAGATAGACAGCGGAAGCCCAACCCCATTTATATCCTTAATCAATACTCGTAAATTAAAAAGAAAAGCTTTAAAATTAGATCTAAAGCTCTGTATATATACAATCATACTATTTAGTGATAATTTGAACAATATATCATCTATTTTTTTATATACATCTCTTTGTTACCCCAGAAATGTATTCCTAATCAGGTTACATTGTATGATGTGTTTGGGTAAATATTAATATCCGGCTAAAACCAATATTTTGTATGGGTAATCGATGACGTGGTATGACGATGTCCCCATGGATCCGGCCTTTCTATATTATTTTTAATATAGACAGGGACCAAATTCAATTTATCGCAAAGTGGGTTAATCGCATGCACCGTAAACAGAAAAAAACATCGATACTCTCTCTATATCCGAATATAAAAATCGTAGAAAATTTCTTAGAAACATCACAAGTCTGAAAAAAAATGAATAGTTCTTCTTTGATTTATAATGAACCACTAAAAAAAATATATAAAAAAAAATCGAGAGCTTCTGATATTTTTTAAATAATTAAAATTACTATGATACCAAAAATCTTCTTTACAAAGATTTTAATACCAGTATGTAGTTTTCTTTACGAAAAACACATCTATTTATAGATCGTATTTAAAATATCACCTTTTCTACTGAATTCACCATATATCCTAATCATTTTTTTAAATAATGCAGTAAAATAAAACCAGTAACATATCAATTATTAATAAATAATAATTCGTATACATTGCACATATTACTAATCTTTAAATGAATTGTCATATTTATTATATTATATTTTTTTTATATAAATATCCACTCGACACAACAATTATCTTTCTCATAAAAACATTTATGAATAAATTTTATTTTAGATATAAAAAAACAGTGGCTTTTAAGATAAATAATGACGGAATTTTGTTGAGATTTTTAATTAAAATTAATGAATGTTATTAATTACGGCTCTTGATACGATTAGTCTACTCCCACTGCTATCCCTTTTTTAATGTTGTCTCCATTTCTGCAAAAAAAATGTCTGATTTAAATAATCATATTTAGAAAAATATATAAACATATATTATATGTATTTAACATTAAGGAACTAATATGAAATCCTCATTTTTTAAATTTTCTACAAATACTTAAACATGTATATTTGACACATGCTTTACAACACTAAGACTTGCATTTCTTGCATTATTCAACTTTTTGAGCTAACAATATATTTATCTGTAGTTATAGATTCCCTAAATTTTTTTTTTTTTAAAAGCTGATCATACTTTATAGTAATGTATAGCTAAAGGTGTTTATTGTATAGCTAAAGGTGTTTAATTTATAAAAAATAACCCTAACCCTACATATTAAAATACTTTTGTCAAAAATCGGCTTTTCTTTTACACGTGTGTCCCTTTTTATTTGAACAATAAAATTTTCTACAATGAATTGTTGTATCGTCGATTAATATTAATAACCTTAAGATATTTGTTTATTTTTTATTTATGCGGTCTTCAAAACATCACTTTTCACTTATATTAAATTTCACCTACTAGAACAATTCAGTTAAATATCTAATTAATTCTAATATTTATATACAGCTGTTTTTTTTGCAATAATTCTAAGATTGTCGTGATCAGATAATAAAAAAATAAAAAAATATTTTTTAGTTCAACATAGAATTTTACTTTTATCCCTTTAATCATATTTATACAGGCCCCATATATTTTTATTATTAGTAGTAATAAATTCCAGCGGTCTTTGCGTAAATGAATTCTTTCGCTATGAGTAATGGGACAAACTAAATAGATAAGAGTTGTCATACTTTTGACGTCATTTTTATATGATGCACGTTACATTAAAGTGTTATTTTTTACTCTTAAAATGAGCGGCAAAAAGTGCATATTCGTCATACGATCCTTAGAGATATTAAACAAGGCATTAGCAGTACGGCGACAGCTGAAAAACATGCAGTGTATACGGCGTGTGAATATTTGCACAGAAAGTTAGTATTTAATGGATTGTCCTGTTAAAAAAGTCTTATTTTTAATCAAAAAATAAATATCTCCCTATTAAATTGATATAATGTAGTTTCCCCAAGTATAAATAACCTTCTTTCATTTGTTTTATACGTTTTTTATGCCATGGGAATAAAATAAAATTTACTAGGCCTAGAAATAAAATATTCTTCGATACATTCTTTTACATCTTTCAGGGATCGACTTTTTCTGCTTTATTACGTGGCATAGATCGAAACAAGCTAATTCTTGTACAGTAAATGTTAGATTTGATTCGATTTCTGCACATAATTCATCATCATCCACTTTTTCAAATGAGGATTGTTTTTCAAATAAAAAAATATTTAAATGACTTTTAGCAATGCCGAATACCCAATTGTTTTCTATGTGTATCACAAATATTTTTAGTTGCAGTTCTAGCATTATTTTTTTGACGAGATTCGTACAACGTGCATTAATATAAGACACATTCAAATATATTTTTTACAAAAATAACGTTCTACAAATCGACTGATAAATAGAACACAAAACATTTGTTCTATGGCTTTTCTTGTCATTTGACCAAAGACTAGAACACAACTGATAGTCAAAAACAATCATGCAAAATACGACCTTTTCGATCGGACAACCTAATGTAAACACGTATTTTTATTAGAGTGGAAAATAATACGTCCATGCTCTTAATCCTTGCTTATTTTTTTCATTGGTCGGAACCCTCGTGTCTGAAGATCGTGGTCATTCTTGTCCCGAAAATTCTTAATTTTTTCTCTCCAGAATATTCTGAATTCTGCACCCCGCATTGCAACTACTAAGGTGGAGACTGTAGCGGTCGTCACTTGGTCGCTCTAACGGGTGGGGCCCTGCCCCTTCCCCTGCGTTCTTGAACGTTTCCAAGCGCGACGAGATGCCCAAAGTATCGAAGAATCCTTGTGGGACATATGGTCGAAAGTCGATCTTCTTTGTAATTTCCCATTTCTTTTAGGACAGACCCGTTTCCGCGTTTAGTGGTCCATGTTATTCTCAACAGACGTCGCCAGCAACACATTTCAAAGGCATCACTTTTTCATATTTTCCTTTATGGTTCAGGTCTCTGTGCAGTAAATAAAAAATGAAAATACCAGACTTTTTGGATATCCCCCTGTTCCAAATCGTTGTTAGCTTTGGCATTGCATTTTTAGCCATCCCTATTCGCCTTTTTATTTCCGGCTCACAACTTACATTACTTGTAAGTAGTGATCCGAGATAAAGAAACTCATCAACCCTCTCAAGATCCGGATGACTTATAGATCTGGATAGCTGATTACTCTTGTCGACGATCATTAGCTTGGTTTTAGTAATGTTGATCTCGAGTTCTAGTTTTTTTACATTCACGGATAGCTTTTTTGAGCAGATCGGCCTTTTCTTCTTCGTTGGTGGCGTATTAGGATAAATATTGACTCTGACCAGTCCTTTTGCCATTTTCCTAAGATCCAGATTTTGTTGCATATCTGGCACAGAAGCTTTTGCCCGTCTTCTCCCAGTTCCTTTAGTAATTCGGCAGAAATACCGTCATTACCGGGAGATTTGCTGTTTTTCAATTTCTTCAGTGCATTTTTGATCTCGTTTATCATAATATCTGGTTCTCTTTTATATTGATCTACTTCTATTTTAGTCGAGTCAATATTATCTCTAAGTTTTCGCAATATCCTTTCATGTTTCTATGATTTTTTTCTCTTTCTCTATTTTCAATGACACATGACATTATGTTATGATCTTTAGAGAGTAGAGCTTGCTATATTAAACCGCACAAAAGATAAACGGTTATATTTTATTTTTCACGTCTATTGCTGAAACTACGTGACCTACTACGTGAAAATGTAATTCGTGTTAATTTGTTCATCACAATACAATAATTTCGAGAAGATGATGATCCATAAATATATTGTATGCTCTCGCCGAACATCCCCAACCTCATTTTGAAATAACCGAATCAGTCACATTTAAAATTAGCCCAATCCCATTCCACGTGCACACCTCGGCGCGTGGCCACAATCGCTCATTAGCCCGAATCATCGGCGATTGTCTAGCAGAGGGCCTTGCCGAGGTCCACGGGAAAACGCTCACGCTTTATTAGACCAGATTATGAGAATGACGTAGCCAATAATACAAACATGTCCCCACGCTGGCATTAATGTTTATTTGCGCCCCGGGCCGTTATGGCCGCCGCGGGAATACCGGCCCGGTAACGATCCACCGCCCATCCCGTATCACCTCTATGACGTATTTAAATGTTCATCAGTTTGGCCAATTGCAAGCCTCGTCAAATTTCCGAGATGGCCCTTACCCGCGTGGTGGTGATGTTGGTGATGGTGGTGGTGATCACGTCATTCGCCGCGGTGTGAGAGCAGGACATTGTCATGAGATAGATAATTTATTCTGATACCAATTATTCGGAATCTGTAAATAAAATTTCCAGTTTGAAACAGTTTTTCCCAAGCAACACATATTTATATATAATTCATAACGATATAATTTTTCTACTAATATGATTTTTAGGTTAGGTTAGGCAGACTCGTCATTCTTACAAGCAAATATTTTTTTAAAAAATTACACAGTCGTTACAGAATATAACAACGTTGTTTCTTATACATATTAGATAGACCCAAATGTAATGTCGCATTTTCGGAAAGCATAGTTTCAGATTAGTTTTTTTCAATCCTTTGACTAAGAAAGACGTGTTTATTTTTTTTACGTGTCTTTACGTACTTTAATAATGACCGAGGCGAGTCCTTTAAAAGAACATTTTCGAAGCTGTATGCTGTTTCAGTTTCACGCCGAACAAAATGCAACGAAGGCAACAAAAAATATTTGCGATGTTTATGGAGACACATTAAGCATCAAGAAACGTCAAAGATGGTTAAAAAAATTTAAATCAGGGAATATTGATTAAAAAAAATTGCCTAAAAGTGGTCGTCCCCGTGAAGTGGACGAAGGAGCCCTGAAAGAAGAGGTTGAAAAAATCCGACTCCCAGTATCGAAGAATTATCGAGCCAAGCCGATACTTCAAGGTCGTCAACTCAAAGATACCTGAACAAAATGGGAAAGATTCAAAATGATTAGATTTGGGACGCGGGACCACATGTAGCTGATTTGACTCAACAAAAAATGGATGCATCGGGTTTGAGAGCTTTATTGCATCCAGCGTATTCTACAGACCTGCCTCCATCCGATTATCACCTTTATCGCTGATTGGAGCATTATTTACGAGAAAAAAAATCAGAAGATGAAATAAAATCGGCCCCTTCAGACTTTTTCGATTCTAAACCTGCCGAGTTTTATTATAAAGTCATTTTCGATTTACATAATGGATGACAAAAAGTCATAGAAAATAATGATAATTATTTTGAAAAATTTGATAAATGAATAGAAATATGAGTTCTTTAAAAAATTACGACAATTACTTTTGGGTCCTTCGAATATAATAATGAAATTATTTACCCTAGCCGTACCGATGGGGCCTATTTGAAACTCCAAGTTTTTGATTTTTCTCTATTAAAAGTCTTTTATTATAAATCTTACAATGTACAAACCATTTGTATTTGTCTAAATGAGTCTAAAGAACAATTGTTATAAAGTATCATTGTACTTTAGTGTCGGCAATGGTAAAAAAACAACAATTATTGTTTCTCGCTCGCATCCGGTACGATGTATAGAGTGCGAGTGAAACGTAAGAGTGACACGTGCTGCGAGAACATTGATTCGTTAAAAAATCGAAATTATGAAGCATATCATAAATAACTATTTTTATTCTTAGAATAAACCATTTAAAAAAATATCTTGAAGTTGAAAATGTTAATATAATGCTTGGGTTATCTGAGATACTTCCTTCGGATATTATTTAGATTAGATTTAGAATGCAAAGGTAGTTCCAGCGAAAGATACACTTTTCTGTAATTAGAAAGATTCCAGAAAATCACATTATTTACTTAAACACGTACAATCTTCTAAAACTTTTATATCTAAATTATGATGATATTTTTTTTATATTTTACTTTGACTGACCATTATTTAAAGTTTTTCAGGATTATTAATCGGGATATTCAGAGTATTTTTTTTCAATTTATTAAAAAAAAATATTAGAGCTTTATTAGTCGCCTTTGTTAAAAAGAACAATGATTTTTTCTTTACGCTTTATTATATATTAATAACTGAAGCATTAAAGAATCATCAACACAACTGATGATTAAAAAATACAACGTCATTTTTTACAAATACTTTTGGAGAAATCGGTCGCAAATGGTGTGACCTAAATGATAAACGTAAAAAAAGGCGGTAACAAAACAAAAAGTCGTTATTGCTACATACATATTGTCAAAATTGTAATTTTACACCCTCAACTTTTATAAGCCCGAGTTTTTTAACCATTTTTCATAATTCTCCTGCTTAAAAGAATGTTCTGGTATACAAATTATTTTGTATTATTTTGATATTATTTTTTTGCGGATTGCGGTTGAAAGACGCTGATCTTAAATAAACCATTTTTTATTAATATAATTGTAATCATTCTGATTGTGCATAATACACCTATTCATCTTACAATTAATATAAATGGCGGATAATAATTTATTATGCATTATAATTAAAAATTAAAGTAGAAACTGAAAAAAATATCTTTAGTATTAATTACTTATGTAGAAATAGTTTTTTTTTATTATTATAAATGAGTAAATTTTACATTTAGATATTAGAGTCATACAGCGAATTTTATTTGTCAGTAAATAATAATACTAAATTATTTTTTCTGTTCCAAATAATCGATTTTGAATCTCTTAGATCATATCAGATATAGCAAAAAGTCCTTGGTGTGTAATCAAAAATATAATTTCACCTGAAGCTACTTTAAATAGCATTATTATTCATACTTTAAGGTTATTTCTATTTAAAAACACATATTTTTCACTCGCCTAATTTAAATAATATTTAATTAATCACTAACTAAACATACTATTTACAACGAAAAAAAGTTTTTAATCATATTATTAGATATGATCGTTTTTCGATCACGATAACTATCTATCTAATTTATTATGATAAATCCACTGATTTCGTTTTTCATTGTTCACACTATTAAAAATAGTTTAAAATAGAATAAATGTATATTTTTCTCATATAAAATCATTTAAATATTGATGGACCAGTTTTGATGCACTGTATTCATACAACACGATTTACGCGTTCAATTCTTTAAAATTAAAGCAATTACATTTACATAAAACAAACAGCATACATCGCCCACAAGCCAATAAATATTTTTTATTTAGGTTTTAAGAATAATTAGGGTCATCCTTTACCTAGCGCAAACAGATTTGGACCCGTGCATGAAAAAAAAAACAATTAGGACGATGGGTCCGAAGGGGGTGGAAAGCAGGTGGAAGGACGGGGGAGGCACGTGTCACGTGGGCGAGCCGGGTCACACGTGACTCTACAAGGTGCCGCACTGCTGAATACTGTTTTTCAGGAAACACTGTGTGGAAATGCTTATAATACAAATGGCCAACGTTGTATCATAAGCATTTACTCTTCCTTAGCCAGATGTCGTAGAAGGCAAGCCAGATATTTCTTTTTGGATTTTCCTGCAAAAAAAAAACACATAATAATATTCGCAAAAGCAATAAATTTACCAATATTATTACTACTGCAATATTTTATCATTTATAATTAAATATATATAAAATGCGACTGTATCATAAGACTCGATTTCCATTCCACGTTTAAATTCGCAATTTTCCGCAGTAGTTTCGCCATAATTTGTTGTCGTTTGCAAAATTGGCATTCCCGAATATCCATAAAATAGGAATATTACAGTTTGTTCCGTTACTTTGGAAGGGACACGTACATTTATAGAGCTGAAGACAAAATTAACATTCAGCAAGTTTGCCGGGCTGAATGTTGTCTTATCTAAATAAGGTCTTAAATTGTGCCGCGGCGACTGTTGTGTCTTTATTTAAGATAAAAATTATCGTAATTAAGGCGACAAAATTTCAAAAAGTCATAAATGTCATGAGTAAACATCGCAGAGAATCCCTAACCCATTGTTGACTAAAGTTTTTTTTAATCTACTTAAATAAAATTATAATATAATCAAATTTAATATAAAATTTTAAACTGCTTAAATATTTTATTCATTTAATCAGATTATATAATTCATATATCAATACTAAAATGCATAATTTACCGTAATGAGCAAATGACAACTTTTCAACAATTCGGAGATTTTTTATGTATTTTTAGTCATAAGAATGATATCTAAAAAAATGCGATATTTGTAAAAAAAATAAAATATACTTATATTTTTAAACAAATCAACTGCATTATAAATAAAAAAAGATTTTCAATATTATAAATTTAATTCAAGAAAACTGATCGATTACTTTAGACACTGATATTTTATGAGGTCTTCAAAATAATAACAAAAATAAATAAACTCTAACCTCGTATAACATGATCATATGGGTTCACAAAAATGTCGTGTAATCCTAAGTTTTAAATTCGAATATGTAATATCTTTCAGTTCTATTAATTCTATGCATTTTTAAGATCGATTGTAGGTTTTAATATGAGAAAATTTGAGTATTTTTAGAATAAAATTTTTAGACTGCTTTTAGCGTGTAAATCTAAAGGTATTTCATGTTAAGGCACCAGGCACTTTTGAAATTTAAACTTCTTTACATTATGTAATTACTTTTTTATAAAAAAAGTTTTGATTTAATTAATTACCCAAAACTTTCATGTATTGTTTTTATTATGAGATATGTGGCTTTCTGGATCATTACTTATTTTAGGTTCATCTCTCATTTCGATTTATTTTTCGGTAAAAGCTCGCTCCCCTTATATTTCTTTAATATTCAGTAACTATGTAATATTCTTCTATTATTAGTACATTATTTTAAATTTTTTTCGGCATCTTCTGGTAATAACTTTTTTTAGAAAGTATTTAAATTGAATTATTGTATTTCTGTGACAGATGAAGAAACAATTTTATATAGATATTTTTTTCAAAGCTTGTTGGACCGTTAAATTCTAATTTAGATCTATATCATTGAATATTTTTTTTAATCTTCTACCATGAAAAATAAGCTTGCGATAAAAATAATTCTTATATGATTGTGTTTTGCTATATAATTATAATAACAAAAAGTATTTTTGGTTAATACTGATATTCAGAATATTTTTTTGTTAAGCATGTAACTTATATATATATATTTTTAAATGGTAATTTCTAAACGTTCACGTTTTACGTAACGTACACGAATACAAAACGTTTCATATTCCGATAAAAAAATGGAATCTTGATTCTGTTTAATAACGTATTTTATTATGTATATAATTCAAATAATAATAATATTGGCTTCGTGTAATATATGGATAAAATATTTGGGGGTGCTACGGAATAATAAAAATTAAAAAAGTTTTTTGGTTATATTTTATTTAAAATATTAAAAATAGGATGAGGTAAAAATAATAAATATTATTAACAATAGTAAAACAAGTGGTACGCGATTAATAGAAGCTGTGGGTCTTAAACCACTTCATGAGCGTTGACACGAGTACGCGTCAAGCAGAAGCATTCCAATTTGCGCGCTCACACGTATTCGTGTGAAGCCAGATGCGCGCTTAAATAAATCACAGTTTTATTATTGCATCTTCTCGTCAATTATGAAAGGATCACTCTCTAGCTTATTTTATTTCAATTCCATTCTCACTTTGCTATACCCTTATAATAGATTTTCAATGCCTTTTACGACTCTGCATTCAATACGATTTTTTTGCGTAAAAGTAAATTTTTGGAACGTTTTGGCAAAAGTAATTCGTGAATGAAGTGGTTAAACAACTTATTGGATTTTTTTTAGTTTAAATATGAAATAAATAGTTTATTTATATGTTAAATGATTTTTTAATTTGAATTATAATTTCATGCTTTATTGTGTTTAGTCTCGCCGATGATCTGGGTCCCTAACCAGCTGGTGGGAGCTCCTGCAGGCACAGACGTCACAGTGGACTGTCACACGGAGGCACATCCCAGAGCTATCAGCTACTGGGTATACGATAACGTGATGGTGCTACCCACCAAGAAATACGGCACCATCTCTAGCGAAAATTCATACAGGTAAGCTGTCCAAAGTTTATCTGAAAAAAAAACGTTTTTATTAAGCAAAATTTACCGCGTAATACGAACCTTATTTACCAAGATGTTTACTCGGGCTAGATCGAGAGTCATGTGCGCTTTTTTTTATCGCAAAGTCGCATTTAAACGACGATAAATCGGCTCTTCGACCATTTAAAGCGATGCTATACCGTCTTTTCCCCCCGAGTTTTTTCCATCAATCTATTTCTCTCCTCTGTCCTCCCTTCTCTAGTACTTTCCCCATTTTCCAAAGCAACAGACAAATCAATTTACCGGTTCAATCCGGCAGAGTGACACTTATAAGACATCTCTCTACATTTATCGCTGCGATCGCCGATAGCGGTATCTTAATACCGCGTCCATTAGGAGGGTCCCGGAGAAAAAGTCTGGACCACCCCAAATCCTTCCCCGACCGCTCTCCACCCCCACACCCCAGATCGGTCGGTATCTCTTGTTATTTATTTTGATCCATCCAATAAGCTCGGGGCGCGATAACTTAGCTCGCCAAGGGATGATCGCCGGAAGAGATGGATATTAAAACCCTCTTATGATTAATAGATCAAAGCTACCCCCCGGTTACACTACAACCTGGACAGGAGTTATGCCGATGCCGGAAAATGTCTGAAAATACTTTTTTTTTATTTTATATCATCTTAAATGTTTATAAAATCGTAATGAAATTTTGTTTTATATTTTAAGAGCTCACATGAAGCTGACTGTAAGACATTTGCAGCCGGGCGACTTCGGCAACTATAGGTGTATATCTAAAAATTCATTAGGTGAAACTGAGGGCTCCATTAGACTTTATGGTGAGTAGAATAATCGCGTCAAATACCCACAATGATAATATTGTTTAATTATAATTATTTTTCAGAAATTCCAATGCCGTCATCATCTCCAAAAGCGACCGAGATGAAGAGCAATGCAAATAAAGAAGGTAAGATTCGACACGTATATTTGCATGCTTTAATTTTGTCATTGCTAATCCATGTGTGCTGACATCTGGCGCTAGTAAATCTGAGGTAAGTACATATTTCTGCATAATAAACGACAATATAGATATCTACATCGACCTATGCACGTTCGGACGAAAAATCAATATTGTGAAATAAAGCAAACTTCAATTCATTTACCCTTGGTTCAAAGTAAGGTAAATTTATTCACCTTTATATTGGATACGGCACATTGTAAACACGGTACGGACCGACTATTTAAATCAGTTTCGTAAATTTAGTCGGCGAAATCCTTTGTAACTTTTTTCCAAGGGTATATGGTACCACTGTGCGGCAGCCATTGATCTATCAAGAGTTTGGCACCATTCTGCCTTTTTGTTTGGCATTTAACTCCAGTATCGTGCAAGGTTAAGATAATACTAAGGTAATTCTGAAAAATTACATTTGGTTTATTCATGAATTGGAAAATATGCATATTTACAACTGTGGCAATCATGCGATTCGCCAAAATTGCAATCGTAAATTCAGATATTATTTTAACCGCATGAAAATCAACAGTTTATCGTACATAAGACAACTGTATATTGAACGGATGTTCAATATACAATATATGTAACGATATATACAATGACCTTATCTAATATATTATTTATAATAACCTTAAAAGATTTATATTATTATATTATGGATTGGATCAAAGCAACGCAGATTTTTTTTTTATAAAATCTTCATTTATTCATCTGCCAAAAGCTACGGATTTGCATAATATATATATATGCTATTGGTATTGTATTTCCTATAAACAAATATAAGAAAACGGCATGGTATTTTCGAGAATAAGAAAGGGCGTATATTTCTATTAGAGAATAGAAATATTTTTTTATTATTTATTTGTAATAAAAATATGATAAAGGATCTTTGTGCACTATCTGAAAAAAATATATCACACAGAGCTTTAGAGTTATGCTTATTTATATGAATTAATGAAAAATTACATTGTTATAAATTTTAAAACGAAAAAAAATAGAAAAATATTTATTTTAAACTGTAATAACAACAGTTACTGTAATAAGACGTAATTTTTGGGACAATAACTGTGAATTATTATAATATATTGGTGAATATTTATATATCGGGTATTTTAATTTTGAGTATATATTTTAAAGCAAATTGTGGCGTCGTTCTTATTACGTATCTTAAAATATGTTGCAACTTAAACCACTTCATGAGCGTTGACACGAGTACGCGTCAAACAGAAGCGTTCCAATTTCCGCGCTCACACGTATTCGTGTGAAGCCAGATGCGCGCTTAAATAAATCACAATTTTATTATTGCATCTTCTCGTCAATTATGAAAGGATCTCTAGTTTATTTTGTTCCAATTGCATTCTTACTTTGCTATAGCCTGATAATAGATTTTCAATGCATTTTACGACTTTACATGCAATACGATATTTTTGCGTAAAAGTGCAAAAAATGGACCGAAAAGGGTTGAAATGTTTTTAATATAATTATATGCTACAAATTAAAAACAACAAAAAATCGTTTTGCAAAAATAATTTGCTCATGAAGTGGTTGGTTAATGTCATTGTGTCATTTAAAAAAAAACAGATAATTCTCTAAAAATTCAGTTAGGCATATTTATTGTGAACATTAGTGTTTGTTGCAATAGATTGCTTCGATTCATTGACTTGACGGCTTAGTTGAAGTCTTTCATGTATTACCCTAGTTTTTACTGGGTTTCTAGTAAGGCCGTAACAGATCAAGGGTGGATTCGCAATGACGAGCTAGTTTTGAGTTACACGTCTGTTACCATTGTGCCTCGCCATGACGAAGGTCCGACAGCAAAGTGTGACGTCCGTAGTTTACCTATCAAATGACAGCTCCGAATGCGGGGGAAGGGGACGAAGGGCGAGGCGGGGAGGAAAATTTGCGTAGGAAAAGGGCATCTGCGCGAAATGATATTCGCAAACTACTTCGTAATTTAAATTTTGACGTTGGTAAACATTTACTCAGAGTGCTAGTTTCTTGGACGGTATTATCAAAACTTACAAATCCGATAACCGCGGTGCGATGCTTTGAAAATTGCAGCGCATGCGATGCAAACGAAAATGATTATGCCATTAGAATGTTTTTGCTATGGCTTTCCCGGCCAAATTGCCCTGTTGATCATATATAGTCTGGGTATGGCCGTTTCCGCCGAACCAGCCACAATCAGCCAGCCATTTCGCTTTAAGGAAACCTTCATAATTTGCATTAGGCGTGCTGAGCTGCGGCACGTTTCAGGAAACAATTGTGTTACGCTGAAAAGTACGGCGTCGTGCTGCAACAATTTTGCTGTAAAATCCTGAAACGGGAATACGTATAAAATCAACATCAAAGAAATAATTAATTGGCATTTTGATGTCTATGAAAAATATTGTAATCAAATACACCACAAATATAATTATAAATAATTCTGAAAAACTAAACAAAAAAACAAAAAGCATATTATTAGCCCTGAATAACTTTAGGAAATATATAAAACATGTTTTATGGCTATACTTTTTTATTGTGTTTAATAAAAATAGCAAATTTAAAGAGCCTCTGCAGACGCTATTTTTCTTTGCAAAATTCTCACCGACCATAGTTTGTCTGAATTTATTGCAGACGGTAAACATTAAGGCTCGTAATAAAAATACACGTAATCAGAATTTATTTGACATACTAAAAATTAAAACTAACATGGCTTAAAACAATGTTATATCTCAATGAAAATATGCTTAATGATTTAATATTTAATTAAATAATTTCAGGTGCCAATTAATCTTGAGTAACATAAAATCTTTGAATGCGATAATTTAGAAAGTTTTTTTCAACACTAAAATATTTATTAGAAATAAAAGTTCGTATAAAAGTATAAATCAGGATTAAAAATTTATTTAAAATATTCTCGGATAAACCTCACCACTAAATATTACTAAAACAAACTTTTCTTTAAACAAAAATTCAAATAAAACTTTACAAATCAAATTGGATGCTTAAGATCAAATTAAACAATCGTACATATAATTTACACATTTGGTACATTTTTATTTACATATGTTTGTCTGTATACAAAATATACATTTACGGATTATTAATGAAAATTTTTTACATATACATATGTTTGTATGTACATTTGTAACTAGAATAAAAGATACATAATAATATAACAATAATTGTTGTGTACAAAAAGTACACAACAATTATTTTATAAATATTCTTTTGCAGCAGTTAATGGTAATTTCTATACATGTTCATGAAATATTTGTACATAACAATTTAAAGAAGTGACGGTTGCAACGGACTCATTTATCAATTTTTTCAAATTTTGACAGTTTGATGGATCCGCCAACAAACTCCTTGCAGAAAATTTAATTTTTGAAAATTCCTCTTCAATGGGTTGGCGAATTATAGTGGTAATTATCATTATTGGTGAATATGGTGGTAAAAAAATGAGTGTGTGGCCGGACTGTTCAACAAGATCACGCACTTCTCGAGTATGGTGAATGCTTGCATTATCTAAAATTATTTTTTTCATTTTGTAAGAATTTTTCACCAAATGTGTAAATTATATGTACGATTGTTTAATTTGATCTTTAGCGTCCAATTCGATTTGTAAAGTGTCCATTTAGATTTACAAAATGTCCAATTTGATTTGCAAAATGTCCAATTTGGTTTGAAAAATGTCCAATTTGGTTTGGAAAAAGTCCAATTTGAAATATAAAATATCCAATTAGAAGTGTAAAAATTCTATCTATAATTAAACGAAAAATTAACCATTAAATAGTTTATTTCCAATAAGCAGATTTTAAAAAAATTAGTATATGAGAAAAGTGGTGAAATGTGGATCCTATTGATGAGGCTGATTTCTTTCCCTAAAATGTATAGGTATCTGTTTTTTCTCCATTTTTCTTTATCTACCCATCATACAAGATGGTACTGGTGGTAATTGGTCGATGTCTTGACAAAATGGTTAATGATTTTTGTATATTTTTAAAAATATTTTCTTCTCTAGCTAATTAAATTCAATTTAATTTTTTTGAGTTTTTGAAACTTTCTTGCGTTTCAAAAAACTATTACCAACATCGACCTAGTCTTTATCTTATTATGACTTTTGCTTCTATTGATGTGTATTTTTTAGTGTTGAATTTATATTTTATCAACAATCATCAATCGATCGAAAATGCTATACTAACTTTTTAAATACTCTTTATGTTTATATTTTAAGAGAATATTTATATATTAAAATGCCCACACTGTTATAAACATCAGTGAGTAGTCGATTTTTTTGCAAAATCCAGCCGTCACCGACTTTCCCAACACATCATTCGGCCCTCCGCAAAACTTTATTTAATTATTCTGCGGCGAGAGTTAGTTATCCTGTGGGTACAGAGCGCCGTGACATCATAACCCTTTTTGAAACATATTACTTTACATGACAGATCCGTGCGGATTTAGCGAGTTTTGGTTAATACTTGCCAAATTCCGGGGGGCGCCCGCAACACAAAGACTTAATACCCGCGTGTCAAGTCCACTGACAGTCTCGTCAGTGAGCCGGTCTCGGCCTTGCCTACACAATTTCGCCTTTTTTTAGACCCGCGATTAAAATCCAGCATACCAGTCAACTTTTTGCTTCGACCTTTCGTATTATTTCGCGTGCGAGATGGGGAGGAAGGGCCCGAGTATGGGAGTATGGAGTTATTTGCCTCGTGTACGGTTTGGCGTAAACTTTGTGTTTTTAAGCCGCAAAATAAAAATGCAACGGGACTAATGGAATTATTAGACTTTCCGCTTGTTTTATTTTTTTTGCACTGTGGTAAAAAATTGTATCATCCCTAACGATGGCGGAAAATATAAGCTGGTGTAAATTCTACTCCACCAAGAGAAGTTTTAAAATTGGAATTTTAAAATTTGTTTTTGATAAATAAAATATTATTAATCCAGCATCATCAAAACAAAGTTACTAATAATATAATAAAATATTTTTTATTTGTAATATCATAGAATATTCTATAAAACAATTAAAATTGATCTCTATCCATTCAATTCATTCGAGATCAGTAATGTTTGATGATTTGCAACAAATATATTCATATTAATAACAATAACGATAATCGAATTCCACTCAGATAAATTAAAGTAAATCCTTAGAATATTTTTTTCTAATAAAACAAGTTATTCTGCATTTATAAACAAAAAATAAATATATTTTCTGCAATTGGATTACATGTTTTATCAATATTTCCAAAAATTATAACAAACTTTGACAATTCTTTTGTTTTAATGTTTTTTTTAAGACAAATAAGATTAAAAGATTTTTTTTATAACAGCTCGAAATCAAGCCGGCATTGAATCTACTAAGTTCTTTATTGTTTCTGCCCTAATCTCTTCATACTAGACCTTTGTAATTTATGTTATTATTGAATTTGAATTGGCAGGCTTTTCTTTGTTGACTTTTGTTTCCATAATGTGCCATATATTTTCGATGGGGTTTAAATCAGAACTAACACCCGAACATAACAGTGTTGTAATATTAAGTTTTTCTATTAAATAGTTGTAAAAATAAAAAGATAAATGTTAGATATTTTTTATCTAGGCTAAAGTAAATGCTTTAAAAATATATACGTAAATAATAGAGATAATGTAAGCCCAGATTTTGCTAGCATTATAATTTTAATAATATATATAAATTACATTTATTCATATAAAACTGATCCTTGTGAAGCCATGAAAATGTAATGGCGTCTATTATGTTAAATATTCGTTATAATATAATATTAATATAAATATATATAATTCTGTTTTTACACAGGTATTAAACAACATGATCTGATGATATATATTTTTTTTTATTTATATTTCAAAAAGGTATTGTTTTATTGTACATGAAAACATGCTGTATAGTTTTAGCGTGATGTTACGTAATTTATTAATTCTTATCAAGTATCGTATAAAGAACTAACGATAAGAATACATCAATTAGCTATTTAATAACCCAATTCTTTATTTAAAAATAATAGAATATTAAGCTGCGATAATGTTAATCTTGTATTTATGTATCTGTAAAGAAAATTAGATGTTACTGCATTTTTTTATTCATTTAAATTTTATTTGAAATCTGCTTATTATATTATACATAGGAGTGTTTTTGAGAAATGTTTTAGTAACATATAATAAATCTTAGTCAAACGTCTTAATGTAAACATTTCTCACCGACCTCCCTATTCCACCTTTTGAGCCCCGGATTTTCTTTGGCAGCAAAACGCAGATGGACACACATACATTAAACACCCTTCCGCTCCAGATCGTTGCTTTGAGTTTTCCACCTGCAAAGCGATCAAAGAAACTGGTCCCGGTTGCAAGTGTCCGGCGATTGATATATGGCCGGTTGTCTCTCGTCCCCGTTTGAACCCGTCCACTTTTTCGTCCACTCCTCCTGCAGCGCTCCGGGAAGGCTTCTTTGTGGGGAGAGACGGCAAGGAATTGCATGTAATTTAAACGCCGTTTATTTCCACCGATAAATTGTAATGCCCGCCGTACTTGTAGATTTCATTTATAAGAACAGAGAGCAGCAAGATATACGACGTACTAAATACGTCCTCTACCTCTCCCACTCTGACTGCGCGAGACGATTAAATATTATTTCCTCAGCGACGCCGTACTTCCTCAAAAGAATTATGCGTCCATAAAGCGCGGCCCACACAAGACGAATAGGCCGTAATAATGCTCCGGGAAGCTCTTCGGGTTTAATAGTGGAGTAGAATGCATTTTGCATCCCTGTCATAAATTTCAAAGCCCTATTACTGCAGGATCTCTTTATTTAGAAAGAAACTTTCGTCTCCATCTTTCTCGGGACATCTTTCATCATTGTAATACTAATATTATACGAAGAAAATATAATAAAGTCTAAATGTAACAATAGTTAATATAACAAAATGTCTAAAAATCTTCATAGATAATATTGCAGAAATATTTTAAACTTTTTAATAGCGCCTTTATTTGTAAATGATTTTTTCTTGGTATTAAATAATTATCTTCATAAAACAAATAAAACGTAGAATCTCTCAGATAAAGTTTCGTACATAAAAAGTATCAATTGAGCTTGTAAATATTTTCGGTATCACTCAATTCAAAATTTAACTTCAATATCGATTCCGCCTTCTTCATGAAATTCTAAAATTTTATGCAGAATTCTTTACAAAACTTGGATAAACTTCCATGGCCCACTAATTAGTCTACATTGCTTCACTGTCCGTCTTAAAACCCTATGTAACGAAACTTGATTAACCTAACCGTGCTTATTTGGGACCCCAAGTTTTTGATTATTCTCGAATAACTCTTTTAATATAAATCTTAGATGTCACCAATTTTTTGCATTTGTCCAAAAAAGTCTAAAAAATAAATAAAAATAACAAAACTCGTTTCTGATGCCATGGGCGCGATGTTTTACTCGCTCGCATCCAGTACGATGTAGCAAGTGCGAGTGATAAATACAAGTGACTCAATGAACTCAGTCAGCGGCGGGACATCGCCGAGTTAGTTTGTCATTTGCGCGTCATATTAATTAGTTAAAAAATCAAAAATATTGAACACATAATGATGCATATCATGAATAACTATTTTTATTCTTAGAATAATCCATTTTAAAAAAAAAATTGACTTGAAATGCTTGGAGTCTATAATAGACGACTTGATTGTTTTCGAGCCGCCGTGACAGATCGGTTAAATTTCTTAAATATTTTGCGTTGTAATCTACGATCTTCCTCTACAGAATAGACAGCTTTTTAATCAACTATCGTAAAAATAGCATTGGAAGTGATTTTAGACATTCCGATAGTGAAAGATTTAACTTGCGAATACGCTGGATGTTGCATAACTTCTAAATATACCTTTATTTTATCCTGCTCAATTCTTACATCAAGTCCTCATTTTCATTATAAAGGAATTCAAACTGTTTCCTAAAACTGATCATTTTTTGGCAATACTTTTTTATCTTAATAATTGGCCATAAAACACCCCTAATGTAACAGTATATTCTCAGATCATAACATCCCACCAAATACAAAAGAAGAACATGTTCAAGTCATTGATGTTCTATAGGCAGACACAGGGATCTGATTTTATTTAAATCAATATTATTTTCCTTGAATTTCTGTATGCCATTTCTGTATTTTTTTCGTGTCTTTTAAAATTATCCTTCATTGGATTCTCGATGATATATCCACCATATTCATATCGTTATCCTCTATAGACAATTGAAATCTTGTGACAATTTCTTGATTCAGATTTCACTCATAAGTCATCAATTATAAGAGGTCGCATTGATTTGGGTTTATTTTTCAACCACTGTTGAAATTTTTACAGAAACATTACTAAACAGTTGATGACAGACTGATTTTAAAGTAACACAACAAAAAATATATGTTTATTATTATGTTTGTTTTTTTACACTTGCTCTGATTGCTATTACCGATTAATTTTCTTAAGAAAGAAATTGGACGAGTTCAGTTTTTTTAGAAAATACTTTTTCCGCCCAAATGATAAAATAGTAATTATTTTTATATTTAACTTTAATACAATGCTATTATTAAATTAAAAATCTAATTGTTTTTTGTTGTTAATTGTATTGTTCTTGTATTTTTTCTCCCAATATGGTGATCTGATTTATCATTATTCGTTTTGTCATTGTATGTACATATTATTATATAGTTTGCTAACCACTGCTTTAAACAATCAATCTGAAAAAAACAAATGATGGCCATTACAATTCATCACTTTGATTTATTTCATTATCAATAGATTTATATATATATTATAGATTTAAGTATATCTGTTAATTTTAATTGAATTTATTTTAATAACAGATTGCTTCATTGATATTGTCAACTTCGTGTTTGTTCTCTGTTGTCAATAGAAGCTGACTAAGAGCTAAACTTAGCAATTACTGGTATAGATGAACGCACACAAAGTTTACTCAGTCCAGAAGTTTCTATCGACAATTAAAAAACAAGAAAATTGAATTACTTATAACACTTATCTATAATTAATTTCGATGTGGGTAGCTGCTGTGCAAATGATCGTTCAACCGAGTCCGTTTTGATCAGGCATAGGTGTCCAAATCCATTTTTCACTGGTCACTCGTTTGTCGCCATGCCCCAAAAACGGCCAAATCTTTTGATCAGTTCGTCCCTAACATCTGTATCGAGGCCCTAAACACGAATTGTATAGACAAATGGATAACCCGAATTTACCCAAGACGTACCCGGTGCCGGAGTTTAATGAATTCTGCCTTTGTGCCTTTCGCAACACTTGGTCCAAAAGGGCGCCAGGCCCTTGTTCCGGACACCCGTCCGAGTGTGGCGCCTAGGAATTAATTTCCCGTGAACGAAAACAATTTTTCCAGATTAATAAAATTTGCCGGTCTGAAAAATATATAATGTGGGACCGAATTTGAATTGCGAATTTCACCTGGGCAAAGGGAAACCCTTTTTCGGTCGAGTAAGACTGGACATGGAATTGTGAATAAATTGCTCCTTTGGACCCCACGCCACGTTTTCGGTGTTTGTTTAGTTATTGGAAACGAATCTGTGAAATATGAAAAAAAATCTTGAATAATGCCTAGAAAATGTAACACTTCGGGTCATCTGATTTTACTACATATATTATGTTGCAAAAAAAAATATATATATTATTCAATAAAAGTTTGATGTTTGCCAATTTATTGGGCGCGTTATTTATTCGCAAATGCGATAACAAAAATAATCGCGTCCCATTCAATACTAAAATATTCGCGTCGTTGGTTTCGCATTATTACATCATATATTATTTTTTCACATTAGAGATGATGCCATTTGAAGCCATTGGTTCAGAAAAAAACAATTTCCGAACTCGAATACAATTTAAATGTACACAATATTAAACAGCAATACCACGTTACAATAATACATTAATATTTAATATTTTGGGTTATCGTTCTGAATGCGCGTAACTGGTGATATTTCAAATTTATTCGAAAAATGTATTAAAACAAAATACTCTGAAAATATTATTGCGGATTCATATGAAAAACTAAACAAAACCTAACCGCAATTAATGTCTCAAATATCTATTCAAACAAAATAAGATTGTGAGCGTACGCACATATTATTATATAAAAATCTTGGTATAGATATTAAAGCTGATAACACAAATGCATATACAGTTAACCCTTCTATAACGTTCAGATAGGGACCACGCTATAGAAAAAAACGCTATAGAAGTTAGGCACCCATACAAAATTTGGGGTTATTTTAATACCAGTTGCTCAATTTATTAAAAAATAGAATGATTGAAAACCCTACAAAACCACATAAATATATAATTAAAATCGTATGCATCGATTTACTTGATCATAATTTGTTCCACGACTATACAAGTAGAAGAATATTTTCTAACTGTAATGTGATGAATATCCCTGGAACGTTTTCAGACGGTGATTCATCAAACAAAAAGAACAGAAGCTGTTTGCCCCTCTTTACCTAGCGAGGTAAAGGGGCAAACAGCTACTGACAATTATATTAAGTGCAAGTTCATATTGTAATTTAACCTTGAAAATATTTGCGTTTTGTAAAATGAACGCTATACAAAAAACCACCGCAAACGCTATAGAAAAAAAATCAATAGAAGTGAACGCTATAGGAGGGCTGACTGTAATTTGAAATACTATTTGAAATGTTTTATTATTCTTATTATTTACAAAAAAGTAGACGAAACGCCATACATAGAGTATACATGAATACCTCTAATTCCTAAAACTCTGTCATAATATCCTTCATTGGATATATAATTATAAAATAAATTTCACACCAACTGAAATAATATTTTAACCTGTAGCTTGTAGGTAACGTGAATATTATTTCGATAATGTAAGTTAACTACGACTGAGCTAAGTTAGTAGTCGGATAGATCTCTGACAAAAACTAGGGAGTTTTTTATAACACTGGTATGGAAAAAAAAATATGTATGCAAGTTTAACGCGTTGGAATTACTTTATTTAATGCCATCTATCTTGCGTTGAATAAATAATTATAATACAATTAATATAAATATTTCAATCATTAGTGTTGGGGTTCGGGGAATATTAGTATGAGAGACTCATTAAATTCGCATCTTTAGAGTCTTTAGAATCTTTATCGAATCTTTATATGGGCGAATGGCGATTTGGAATCTTTCTGTTATGCCATCCATACATCGTAGTCAAAATAAATAAGACATTGTATCCTACAAACCGTAACACTAGATTTTATCCCCCCAATCTATAAACAAAAAAGATCTAAGGTATAAAATAGGTTTTATCTTTAAAAAAAAAATTACAATTTTTAATCATGTCCAAAATTAGATGGCTTTCAGCAAGATTTTAAATTAATAATACTATTTATTAAATTTAAAATATTAATTAAAAAAGATTATAATAAATGATTATTTAAGTTATTGCTGCAATTTTATGGAAATAATTTATGAACAAAATAATTGTTAAAATTGTAAATGTGCATGAATAATTTTAGTTTAGAAGTTATTAATGATTGTAAGTGAAGTATTTATAAAAATTTTGGTTACTGCGAAATCTGCAAATAGATTAAGGATGTAATATTCAATTCCTAGGATTATTGGATTTGTATTCCAATTTCCAGAACATAACATTAAAAATAACATTATTCAATTCCTCTATTACATAATATAACAATAGAACATAATTATCTAGGTATAAGTATGTCCTCTCCGCAGGTTCAAATATAATTTATATTGATTAAATCATTGTTTAAAATTACTTAGTGAATTAGTATTTTTATGAAAAAAATTGGATGGAAAAAGAGGTTACATAAGGTCAGTATAAAATATTTTTTTTTTTTTTATTTCAGCGTAATTTGATTATCGCTTTTTTATGCATGTTGCACATTTTTTTAACGAATCTCCTAATATCTATATATTACTATACTCTATCCTATTATAATATATTACTCCATCACCGTATTATTCTAACATATAAATATGTATCACGTATCGTTTTGTACGCATGCGCACGATCGGTGTATCATTGAAAAATTGCGGCTTTATTTAATCAAAAACACAATACTCCCCTCTCCCCTTGCTTAAAAATATAATATGAAAAAAATTGTGATTGATATGTATCAGAGTTGGCGACGGAATTATGTGATTGTGAAATTTAAACTGTACTTGTATGCAGTTACAGGTAGGCGGAACGCGACGCGCGCGTTAGGGTCGCCCCCGAGAGAGGGCGCCGGCCCCGCGGCCCCCGCGCCCCCGCCCGCGCTTGAGCTGCCGCCCCCAGGCGCCCCCGCCCAGCCGCGTCCCGCCGCCCCCAACACTGATCTTATGCTGCGACAAAACGATACATCAGGTATTACCAAATGCATGTTTGATTGTGACTCAGGCAGCTTCAGGTATCACGAAAACGCCACGCTTAACCCAATTCCAAAAACTTAAATCTATCTACGCCTTATAGAAAAATACTCGGGATAAATCGACCCACTGATCGAGTAAATAGAGCCAATTTACGAAACAACGATATATCGTCGTTCACTAAATATTGAATATCTTCATTATTCAAACTCCGATCATTATGATATTTATAATATACGTAGAGAGTAACCGCCTCTTAAATATTTAGAAATAATATCATTATATTGAAAAAAATATAAGAGCACGCTAGGTAATTAAATATAATATTTTATCCGCTGGCTATAGAATTCATTTTAATCGAATTATAAAATTGTAATATATGTATTATAATCCTAATAATACATTTATCACAATAATCTCCTAACATCAAGACACTTATTTAATCATTAACGTTTACATTGTAAGCGTAGTTGACGCTGTTCACACTTCGTCGGCGCTGAATTGTCGTTTCATCATTATCAGCACATTTACTTCGACTTGATGTATAATAATGAAACAATTATCTACCATACCATTACAATTGCTGGTCAGCATCTCTTATAAACAATCTTTTATATTATAGTCAATATAATCCTGGATGAGGTTGACTAAAAACCCAAGTAAACTTGGATAAATACCTAACAAAATAGTGCACCCCTGAAAAAGTATGTACATGTTCGTGTACACATATACTTATGTGCATAAATAAATTGGTCGTTAACGGATTTCTCACCACAGAGACAGTATACCCTGGAACCATCTAATTGACCTACATCCACGATCGACATTGGGCCAATCACTTATGATCGGCTATTTGAGACTCTGCTTTAAGCAGATGTGCATATAGCGCTCTGTGTATATCTATATATAGGTGTGCGTGTGTGTCGCTTCGCTACTTCGTCACTCTCGTGACTCGTTAAAAGCAGATAACGCCTTAGAGAAGAGAACAAACGAATACCGAGACAAACCCCCTCCTACTTGCCTGGACACAGTCGAGAGGGTAAAATCCGATACCAACATGGTAGAAGATGTACGGTCCAATGCCAGCAATGGTCAAGAGAGGGAAACTCTTTACAAAAAACCGCATACCGAGACGGCTCGGGTCCCCACGGTATTGACACGAAAGGGGAGCCCTCACGTCACGTGTGAGGCTCATGTTCTTTTGGCCTCGACTTCCATGCGAGAGTTTGGTTAGGCCCATGCCCTCAGCGAATGAGAGCGTTGTGGCTGGCAAATAATGATGATGATGATGATATAAAAATCTCTAAAATTCCCAAGACAAAGTTTCAAGATAACAGTAGTGCAAAGAAAAAAATTGACTTCTGATTGAGACTTAATCAATGCATTTATAGTTTCTTAAGATTTTCCTCTCGTAAATTCGAAAATATGTGTAAATCAATCTCAAACTTACGCAAATTTAACCACAATAAATTATTTCTATAAGTTTCACTTCAAAAAAATCCTTACTCCTCGGATCTTACATATAAAATACAAATTCATTCTAACCACAAAGAATTAAAATAATAATTAAACAACGCAATATATTTTTGTTTTCATTGCGACAAAAAGTGTATTTAAAGATAAACCGCACAATATTTTTATGTTTAATATTTTTTAGTGTTATCAATAATTATTCTCCACAGATTACGTAGTTTTTAATACCTCTTTCATAAAAAATGATGAAGAGATATTTTTTCAGTCAATGATGATGATCAATAGACACAAGTATCTAATTACATAAAAATCATTGTTGTTTTGTAGAAAACAGAACAGATGGTTATTCGTTGTTGTAAAACCACTGGACTAGTTCACGTGCTACTAAAATTCTTCTTCACGATTGACTATTGACAACTAAAGGTTTTTAATTATTTTTTTTATAAATTATGGTTGTCCTTAGGCCCACTTTTAAACTTTTAAAACCATCTATAGCATTGTCAAGGAGTCAAGATGTTTCTATAAATATTGCAGATGGTCTGTGTAATTTCATTAGAGCTTAATCCTCAATAAAACGCAATAGGAAAAATCCAATTTTTTTCGCAACCATTCATATTATTTCCAAATTGTAAGTTAACCGCAACTGACTAAAGTTAGTACTCGGATGGGTGTCCGACGAATACTATAGATTCAGGGAATTCTTTATGGCACGAAATTTACCGTTACTTCCGCATTTTTTATAAAAATATTTATATATGTAGTTTGGCGCGTTCAATCACACTAAAATAATATTAATCCACTTTCCCTCATTTCTGAGGATAAAATAATATAAAAAATACTCAGTGTCGTAGTTTGACACTGGGGTGAATATTAGCGTAAGAGACTCATTCGCCTTGCATTTTTAGAACCTTTATTTGTATTAATAGCGCTTTAGAATCTTTCTTTTATACCATCCATCTATCGTAATCAAATAAATAAATAATTACCAATTATTGATTAAAATGAATTGATAACCATCGTGTAAATATTCAAGTTTTTCTAACGTATGTTATTGTAAACGATCCATTTCTCATCTCCAGTTACAATTTAGTGTAAAAAGGGTCGAATTCTTAGTCTCGACAACAAAGAATTGCATGTCTGTTATTTTATGATAATTCCTCCATGGTTTATCGAGGATCCGACTCTGAATGAACCTTCAAAGCCGAAATTCACTTCTACGTGATGTCACCACTGATATAAATTTATTTAATGGCTTTAGTGGCAAAGAAATAGCATACAATGTCTATTGTCAATTTCTGCTTTCAACATTTTACCCTTAACAGTAATATAAATTATATTACTCAACTATAGTTTTTAGCAAGAATAGCTCGAAAACATGCTTTCTTTACCGTGTCTGAACACAAACTGCATTAAAAAATATGCGATTTCATTCTGATCTCCATAATATTTGAATTTTATTCATGCACGAATAATCTACAAACCGATCATCCGCAAATAATAATCAATAGTGTACTGTATATATTTATAATGGGATAGAATATTTAAACATTTTTTGCATATTGGCTTTTTTCGTGGTTAGGCGTGTTTCGCTATCAAAATCACAAAAATGTGGTTTAACGTTTCACGCGTTGCGAATAATTTTAATTAAATCTTGATTTTATTTATTCTGCGCTATTGATACGTTCGGTCTCGTTTATTAGTTTCATGTGTAAATAGGAAATATCGAATTCATTTAACTGGAAATGTGTACTTCTGTGTGTAATAGCTAAAACCCTTGCAAATTAATCTGCCAGATTTTGTGAACATAACGACGCGGTATCTGAACAAATATTTAACCAAAGTTGTGTAAATCCTTTCGCACGCACACGCGCACAGGATGTTTCTAACATTTCGCTCGAATAATTGCGAAAAAATATATATTTGACAATTGCGACAATTGGCAAACAGCATTCAGAACCCGCTTGCTTTATGGTGATATGCTAATAAACTTATATGCAATGTCGCTCACGTTCAAATTGTATGAAACAACATAAGCCAATGTTTTTGTATGAAATTTCCAACTTTAAATTAAATTTTCCTTTCAGCCGCATGCACAGTATAAACTCATTTAAATACACATAGATGTATCTCTTTGTACGAATCGCATACAGAATGTTTCATATTTAAAACGATCTTAATTATAAGCATAAATAACGGTGAATGTATTAAATTATTCTAATAAATGTATATATTTTCAGGTGGTACTCACGTGACTGTTAGATGGAGAACATCATCATACGTCCTGTTTATCGTTGTGTTACATATCAAAATTGCAGTTTAATAAATAATATTTTTACAAATATAAGGACGATTTATATATAAAAAGCTAGTAAAAATTTATACAAAAAATTAACAAAATATATATATAAAACATAAATTAAATATTTAAAATATTAAATGATAAGTGTACAATGTACTTTCGATAGTAATAGATATGTATTGTATAACAATATTATAATCATCCCCCTAATGGGCGTTTATTAATTTTCGACCAAAAAGTATTTAATTTTATTCAATGAGCTTTCGAATGTACGAGGAAAATATCAATTATATTATCAAAAAAGTAAGTATTTTCAATGGACAATGGAATTGATATAACACATATTTAAATCCCTAACATATCCATAATAATATCAATCATTTTTATATGCATTTATATAAAAAGAACAGAATTCTTTATGAAGACATATCTGAATAAAATTTTACAATGCCGATTATAATTTTCACTCAAATGTATTATATAACGCATTATCAACGATTAGCTAAATTTTAGGTATAAAGTGCCAAAAATGTACATAAATTATAATTATAATATTTTTAAACGCTGAATGATTTATGACAAAAGACTTCTTAAGTTTGTGCGCGTAAATAAAATTATACGTATATATCATTCGTTGAAAACACAGCTTATTTAAATTATTGTGATCCCCTATTATTATTAAATGATGTTTTTAAAATACGTATTAGATACTATATATATATATTATTAAATAATTAAATTGTATCAAAAGCCTGCTTATAACTTGTTAGAAATTTATATATTCTATCCACTTTTGTTTGTATATGTATTGTAACATAAATACCATAAAAATACAAATGTTTTATACTACACTCTAATTTTAAGATAATATACATATGATTTTATCATAATTTATTTTTGTAATAAATTTGCTTCAATATTCATCCTCAATATTTAATTTTATAAATAAATGAACGTATATTGGGTACATTATAGTATTGCACGAAAATCCACGCGCTTCATTGGTCACCCTGATTGCTATTCGACCCATACACGTTCATTATGTACATTTAATTGATATTGCTAACTGAGGATGGCATAATTATTATTTCATATCACTTCCGATACAAATTAGTGAATTATCGATTTATGTTGTGTATAATGTATAAAAAAATATTATATAGTTTCCACAAAATCAGGATGGTATACATGTATGATACACGTTTTACATTAGTCACATAGTGGACATATATAAATTGTAAGTAGCCAATGTCAACAATATATAATTTTAATGAAATCGTTATTTCCTTGTGTATTTCCGTTGATAGATGTAAAAAAAATATTGAAATTTGTTTTTGATTGATGAAACAATAAAAACTGACGTGAAATCGAAAAATGATTTTCATTTGATCGCCCGCATTATCCCAAATTTTGATAATTTATTTATTTTATCTAACACTGAAACTTTATGGACAAGCAAAAGCACGCCGTCATAGACTATAATTAACATTTTGTAAATCAAATGAACGCCTCTCTGTTTCACATAAAAAGCTTTTTCATCCCAAAGGCTTTTTGTCCGCGTTTTTTTCCAAAGCAATATTTAAATATATTATAATTTCATTACGTTTATATACGTAACGAGTGAATGGAGATACGTGGAGTAATTTTTAAAAAATATTCACGTTTTAATGCAATGGAAAAGGGACTCTTTAATAAACCCATAAAACAGAACTAAATAAATAGCGAAAGCGTGTCGGTGAGAAAGAGCTTCTGAATATATTATTGCAAAACATATTGCCTGAAATATTTCAGGGACGGCACGCCACATTATTATAATTTAAATATGCATAATCTAACATAATAATCTCGTATAGAGTGTATCAAACAAATATTCTAGTAAAATAATTAGATATCACGTTTCAGGTGTATTAAATATCACTGATATATAATTTAATAATTAAACTATGTAACATTATTTGATATGAGAGTATGAGCATATTTAATTACTACTGTTTTTGCACTATTTTGCATTATAACAATTTTATTCAGAGACGCAATTTGACAATAAACTTTTCGCAAATCTCAAGAAAAATCTTTCTTCTGCTATAAATATGTACTTAATATAATATGGATTTTTTTATATTATTTTTTTATTTAGTATTTTTGTAGTAGTAAATATACGAGGTGAACGTACTACTAATGTCAAAATACGTCAGAGCAGGGGCGCTCCGTCTATATGCCTAGATTGTGCGGCGCACACAGGTGCCGGAAATTAAGCTGTACTGAGAGGCACTAAGAAGTGAAAATTAATAATTTATTAAACTTTCTTAAAATAGAAAGAAATTCTTTGTTTCTTATTTTTTAGAATTGTGCCACTGTGCCACAGAGACAAGTGTTCCTACACAACAACAACAAAAAATATACTAAAACAGTCCAAATTTATAAAATAGTACATATAATTTATTTAATAAGCCTTATTACTTTATTTATTCAACGCGAATGAACCATCAATAAAATAGATTTTGACTGACTTGTAGTAAAATAATATTTAAAATAATAGAAGATCTACTCAGAATATTTGTTTAAAAATAATAAATGCTTTATAAATAAAAATTAAATATTTAAATTAATGTGTCAAATGCGGCCCTGCACTGAGAAGGTGTGCACTGCACCAGCCCTGTGGGACTCCGGCTCGTTATAATAAAATAACGCTATTTTTGTTGTGTCTTGGCTGTGGGCAGGGGCGGCCACAGCTCGCGGGGCGGCCCTGGGCCCCGAAATTTATGACCCTTTTGGGAAATTAATATCAACTGTTTTGTTATGACCTTAAAGCTCCGGTGCCGAGAGTCTTGAAGCTGTTGAATGGACCGGGCCGCGTATGAGAGCGATAACTCATTCTGCAAGAATGTATTACATTATTTTTGTACAGAATACGCGAAGAAAATATCAGATTTTGATAACAACAAAAAATGAGAAAATTTGTATACGTGCCTTATTGTATTTAATATGAAGAAAATGCTTTGAAGAATGGTTTTATTGCAGCTTTTTAATTTTATTCGACGATAAATATACATATAGCTTTAGAGCTAATTCTAAAGCTTCACTTTCACTCCCCAGCCAGTGCCATAAAGAATTAGAGTGGCTTCCAATACGTAATGAAATAGCAAAAAAACGTGACACAGCTTTAGCATTTGTTCATATCAAGCTCGGATACTTCTACCTGTAAACACAGTCTCTAAATAGCATCGGTAATGTTTTATTTATGCCTTGCTGGCAGAAGCAGGCGCTGGATGGAGGTAGGATCCGCCGTGTACGTGTCAGACCAAGAGGGTGTTCCAAGTTTCTGGCAGCAATACCAGCTACGATATTTCTGTATCATAATTCGGTGTAGGAAGTTGTAAGTGTTCCAGCTGAGTGTGCAAGCTGGAAGCTCTTAAGAATACTTTACTGCGGAATATGTAAGTGAGAGCCTGTGAAGATCCCGAGTAAGCGTTTTCTCTCCCGCCATCGGCCCCCTCCTCCGCTTCCATTCCTCTCCAAGTTGATCGACCTGCCAATTGATACGTTGAGCTATTCCAAAAGTTTTAATGCCACTTTGGAATTAGAACGACTTGCATATAAAGTCGCGCCGCTGCGCCACCCTCATTCCACAGATTATATAGATTGGCATGGTTCGATTTTATTACTCATACCGTACCAACATATTATACATATGAGCCGATTTTGAAAGTGATATAATTCTGTTTATTTGCATTATTAGATATTTAAAGGTTTGTGTATCAGGTTTTCTTTAGCTGTCAACATGTTAAAGTTTATTATGCAAAAATACTTATTTGACTACGATAGATAGATGGCATAATAGAAAGATCCCAGAGCGCAAAGATACACGGGTAATGAGTCTCTCACACTAATATTCCCCCCAGTGTGAAACCACTGATTAATTTTATTATTATTTTAGTCGGATTGCAATTTATATTGTTTGTTTTTTTAATTATTTATTCAACGCAGGATATATAGCATTAAATAAATTAATTCCAACGCGTTAAACTTAGATAAATATTTTTATAAAATATGCAGAGTAATGGTAATTCCTAGCCAGTGCTATAGAGAATTCCCTGAATTTATAGCTTTCGTTAGGGACCTATCCAACTACTAACTTAGCTCAGTTCCCGTTTCACTTACATTAATGAAATAATATGCATCTAACCTGCAAGCATTAAAACTATATATTTTTTTACTTTTGTAGTAAAAAAAAATTTGATTGTAAAATAATCAATAAGATAAATGGCCAACATTAAGAATTTTAGTATAATTATTGTACAAATAACATTTATTTTTTCAAAAAATCTTTATATATTAAGTCTACACTAGATCCTTCCTACACCGGTGTCGGCGCCTTTTTCCAGTCTTTGCATCACTTCTAGGACTCAACTTTTGAAAGTGCAATTAGGTTCATCAACGATTCTATCGTTTTCTTCTCAAAGCTGTACAAACTTCGACCCTTTTATTTTTTTATGTTTTTGTATTTTTGAGAAGATAAAAAAGGCGAGTACAGAGTTCAAGACATCACAGCTGCAATGTTTTGGATTAAATATTAATGATACAAGTAAAATATCGTCGAACACAATAAAACACCAATAATTATGAATATTTTTTATTAAACTTTGTATTAAATATAATTTATAATTATATACTTTAATCATTGCAATGTTCAAGCTATTTTCAGTTTTTTTATATTATTTGAAACCATTAACTTTTAAAGAATTCTATCCGTATGCTTATATCATTCAATGCCAAGAAGAATTTCTAAGAAATTGTATTAGTAATATATAGATTCTTACGATGCATTATAATATTAATATTAAAAAATAAAGGCTATCTTAATATTAACACTCAAGCACCCGCTGTTTTCAGGCGAAACTTCCACCTAAACCCGCGTCTTTTTATCGATCTTGCGATTTTGCGCGGCTCTGTAAAAAATGCTTAATAACTTTTTTCCTTTTGGAGATAATTTGGTAAAAAAAAAAGTATTATACGTATAGTATACTTATATTAAAATATTAGAATATTTAGATAAGAGTAAAATTTTTCGAGCTTATTGTAAATGATGATTTATTGTATTTTTAGACGATAAAAACAAATAGATATCTTTAGTAGAGATATATAGGTAATTTTAGCTATGTAATAAAGGATAAGACGAGTTGTGCCACATACATATTCCAAAACAAGTTATTTTGTTGAATGGATAAACAAAAATCTAAATTCGTTACAGTCGATGTGTAAGTACTGGAAAGTTTTCGATCCAAATAATCCATTATTTTAAGGACAGTTTTTAGCCATAAATAAATACATATGTCATATATTTTACAAATAGCATGCAGAGCATAGAATGAAACTGTGTCGAGGCGTAAAACTTCAAAAGAAAGCCTTTTGTAGCGCATTAGATAACAAGTTTCGTGTGAACCCGCTTTAATGCGGGAGCGGGTGTTTACCGTTTACGAAAATTTCCGCACTAACGGGACCGGAGTCCTTGAGTGTTAATAATACATAAATAAGATCTTGTGAAAATAAAACCACACAAATCAAATAATTAAATTAACATTTACAAGAATAGAAATTATCATGAATTTTTATTAGTGATACGATTATTTTTTTACGTATTAACACTTTATGAGCCGTTCTCGCCTTTTGGCGTGAGGGACATACCCCCATTTTTTTTCCGATAACGATGCACAATATATTCTACTAATTGACCACAGATGATACACGTGCATGTTAGCTTGGATTGTCATTACATGTAACCATGCGGCCCCCAGGCTAGGTTTGATGTAAAACCTTGCAGCTCATAAAGTGTTAATTCAAACATATACACATACTTTAAATTTTTTGCCTAACAAATGTATATTATCTTCAAAATGCGTTCTAATTTTAATAATTTTAACAACAACAAATTATGACATTTGATGCATTTTTTTATGAAAACATTTAAACGAAGAGAAGATTTTAATTCCGTTATTAGTTCAAACATTTCTACTACGTTTCAAACATTTAGTTATTTTCTATTAAAATACTTTTTTAATGCATTAATTTTATATAAATGCAAATAAACCTTTAAATATTGTTTAAAAAAGGTAAATGGAAAAATGCATAATCAAATATGTACACGTATTTCATCTAAAACAGAACTGTGCTGATTTAAAATACACATTCAGTATTATTCAAAATAGTCATATTTTTTTTATCAATAAAGTAATTTAATTTCAACTATTTTATACAATTATTTGACCCAACGACCTCAAGCATTAAATGTATAAGTATCACAGACATATCATTATACAAAATTACCATATTAAATGCCTTTGATATACCGAAACTTTTGAAAGAAAATTTTATATTGTATAAAATATTCTATATTGATATCAAATCGAGCAAGTTTTAATACTTGTATTAAATCAAATAATAGCTAAGACGTGTAATTTATGCAGTGTATTTTTTTTTTATCTGAAAAGAATGTGGGAAACTGTATTTATTATTATTTCAACGATGCAAATACAAGTCGTTAACAATCAATGTGGTTTTAGAGCTATTTCATGGTGCAATATTATGTTATCTAATTATTAATTTTGATATGATTGAATATCACAAACGTAAGCTCTTTTGGGGATGACGTCGACCTAATTGGTTGGTGGCACTAATTAAATTAATTGGCAACGCTGACGTCGTCGGATGACTTGGATGGTGTAAAGGCGTCCATCCGAATAGAACGGACAATACTACAACTCCACAATCCCGACACGGGAAAGGATATTTGAGATCCTGCACCATCTCGATGCTTTACATCTATAATTTCAAACTAATATCAGAATTTGTATATATTTTCAGTGATAATTAAATACATTATTATGAAAAAAAAATCAAATAATATATATGTCAGACAATGTGTCCTTTAAATTGTCGTAGGGTCATATAACAAAGGTCATTTTTATGTGTATTATATATATGAGACGATGAAAAACTTCGACCCTTATAATAGATGACATAAATTTTCGTTAATTTAACTTTAACAACGATTTAAATTCAGAATCTCGTCGCCTAAATCATTTTGCGTATTATAAATTCTAAAGGACGCCTCATAAGCGCATAAGTATTAGTATTTTTTATTTAATTTTCATATTCGGTTATCAAGAATGCCGTTTTCGACGTTTATGTAATACAGCTGTTTTCCAAAAGCTCTGATAACAACCTTGCACTCCAGACTGGTAAAGTTTTTCCTATTATTGGCCTCTTGGCAGTCGTAGAAATGGTTGACTGTGCCGCAGGCGGCCACAACTAACTGCTCGGTGATAAAGTTTTATTCTCAATAAATACACCCTGTATGTATCCGCGGTGACAAAGTTCCGTTTCTTTGAATTATTGCCCTATCAGGAAGCCCACCTGTCTTCCTGATAAATCTGTCTGCAGTCGACATATAAATTTATGGACTTTGAAAAGTGTTTCAAAGACAATATTGTAACACTCGAAAAAATCTCATATAACAAACACAGAATACATACTTTCAAAATTTTGACATGTTAATGTATTATATGTAGAGACACGTATTTTAGCATCTATTTTTTTAAAAAAATAGCGTTTAAAATGACAATTTTAGCATCTATTTAGCGTTTATTTCTTAATTACGAATTTGAAGTTAAAAAGTCTAATTTATACATCATTTTTTAAACGATATACAATAAATTGATATAAAAACATTTGAAATTGAATAGAAATACAAGAATACACCGAATAAAAATTATATAATGTTTAAAATGTAGCCAAAAGCCATCAGAATGCTCGACCAGTACGTCGATCGTTAACAATTAAATTGTAATAATGAAAACCGTTCTGTTGTAACACCTTATTTCGCAGGACACCAAATTGATTGAAGGGCAGCATTTCTGCTGAATTCTTTCTGCGTTTTATCTTTTGTTATGCAAGTAAAAGCCGAAGAGTATCAACTTACCCCACTTTAATTATTACATGATGTTCTCTGTAATTTTTAGGTTGTTAATGTTGTAAAACAAGGCAAGTTTTCCTATTACCGATATCGTTTCATCAATTTGGAAATTACATCTACTTGCGGGTTCAATAGATGATTTAAAGTTTCATAAAACACATTCGTTTCATTTATATTTAAATGTGACTCGAGTTTTAATAAACTTTTACGGGAAACCGACTTAAGAATATCTATTAATTCTAGTTTGGTGTGTTCGTCTGTTTTAAGAAGTAGCTTCTGGGTTTCCATAGGCAAAATGCCACCTATGTTATAACCGAGAGAATTTTTTATTCCCATAATTTCATCCCACAATAAATGGGAAAAGGGGTACGAAGATCCTTCTAATTTATCAATTAAATTAATAAATTTATCGTATTATCCGCTAACAAATTTTACATTGAATTTTAATGCATTTGTATCAGACCTATACAACTCTCTATAATTTTCCTTTGCTACACTTTTTATATCACAAAACAAGTACCAACCTAAGTATGTGGCATTATAGACAATAGACAAGAGTTGACCATAGAGTCTGGGAGAATTCTCTTTAGTCATTCTTCAAGAAAATCGATATATAGAAAATTTCGCATCTATTCGCAATTTTCAAAATTTCGCAATTATATCGCATTTATCGCTTCTATCCGCTTCTATGTCGCATTTATCGCAAAATGCGATAATCACGTATCTCTAATTATATGATATCTTCAAATATTACTCTCGTTTCAACTTAACCCTTTGAAGAATGAATATTTTTCTAAGTTTCACACGTCTTGGGAATAAGCTAATTTTTCAACTTTTACTAACTATTTTCAAACTATTTTTTACATAATTAATCGCAAAGGATAGATTTATTAAATCTCTCATTTTCAATAAATAATAATACAATAGTGTTGTATTATAATGTTATTAGGCTTTTTTCATATGTTTTCAATTTAAAAATCGTGTAAATATAATTAGTTGTTTTATATTTTATATAAAAAAAAAATATTAATTTTTAACGGCAATATTTTACCATTTTTCCAATGCATTTTGCAAAACTAATCATTTACCATTTTCTCTTTATTTTCTTTCTAAATCTGTCCGCACTTTAAATGGACATCCTGTGTATACACAGCACATCCACAAGATCAAGTGGAATTAGTAGACAAAATTGGAAAAACAAACACTGTTTGCGGATTAAGACTGAAACTTCCCTTTGATTGTTCCCCTCGCGCCCCTGCTTCGCTCCCCGACCGAAAATTGATGGAAAAATGAAAGCCGCACTTGGGCCAAGTCTTCGGGTTTCGGCGGCTGTTTGAACAGTGGACTCGCGACGGTTCGATTCGGCCCAGGCCCAAAAGGGAAAACTCAGAAACAAGAGATTAGTCCTGGATTAAGTGTTAACCTTTCTGCGATACGTTTACTTAGTCGGCGGTGGGGGGTGGCGTAGGGCTCGAGGGCAGCAGGGGTTGACCCCGGGCTGGCTAAACCTAGACGCCCATAAAATTTTCGCCCCTGGCTGTATAAACCGGGGGCTTTTTATGGCAATAAATGCCCATCATTATGTATAGCGTTTTACGCCTTTGCTTGCCCGTTTGGGTGTATATCTTCTTCTTTTTTTTCGTTTGGCCCTTTTCTCTTTTTGTTTCGAGGCGATTGTTTGCACCGCCACTTAGAGCGTGTTGGGCCGTAAAATATTTTATAATTTCAACAAGCTTTTAAACGGTTGGGCAATGCGATAAATAAACAACCGTCGCGGGGGAAAAGTGGAGAGTTTTTCTCTCGACATTAAAGGAAAATGCATTTACGCCCTAGAAAACTATTTATCGCGGCAGAGTAAGTTTCATTTATTTTAAATAATAATTATTATATTATTTTATGCATAGTTAATTTTTCTTATAAATGAAAACAATACATCATTTAGCATAGTTTACCCTTATAACAGTGACGTCGATTAGTTCCAAGACGTCACGTACCTCAGGTGGATCGACCTCTGACTTCTTCATCCTATGCAGGAATGCTCATACAAGGTGCAATCGAGTAGATGTTCAGCTCCGAAGACATAAAGGTATGTAGGGGAAGTGTTACGAGGCCAGATGGAGCACGTACGGAACCAATGGCGTCGATAATCCTCTCTCCGCTCAGGCAAATCTCTTAAATACGACGATGCATCGATTGTCGAATATTCGCGACGATATCTTCGGTAATGTAGGAAGTATCGATTGACGTGACAGGTAGTCAGCGCAATAGAGTTTTGACTATCTAAAGATAGTAGACTAACTAACTTCCAATATAAAAAGTACATGAGTAAAAAAATGCGGAAAATCTAATCGAAGATACTATATCGTCCAATAAAAAATTGTTATAATTTAATGTTCATCCAGCTTGTGACTTTAAAAACAAGTGGGGTATGATATATGATAAGGTTTAAGTGACCCTATCCCCATTAAAATAAAATTGATCTATTTTTAGTAGAGTGAGATTGAAATAATAAGTATTATCAATTACAATAAAAAAAACTATCATTATAAAAAACATGCATTTTTCACGATATCAAATGAAAATCGTATTTATTAATATTTATTTATTTATTTGAACTCATATCCCCATGATGATATTCAAGTTCCAGAAAAGAGAAATGAAAACGCTTGCTGTACGAATAGAGAAAATATAGACCAGCGGGCATATACGAGTCTGCCCCAAACAAACCTTTACGCAGCAAAGGAAAAGGGATCTTCTATATACGGTAATACGGAACTGTTCTCTTTATCTTCATTACCCAGCCAAACAACATTATTAGTGTCGGACACAAGAATGGTCAAACACATACGAATACGATTCTGCTCGCATATTTCGATTAATTATTATTTTTTATCAAAAGAAATGCGTGAGGGGCAGTCCCCCGGTTGCCCCTAAGAACGTGCCGCCCCTGTGTTCATCAATCAGTAACAGATTTGTACCAAGTATTATAGATTTCTAATTAATTAATTAAAATACTATGTACAGAGACGGGTTATGTTAGATATTTTTCCATATTTACATCAAATATCTTGCGTGAATCTTTCGTACGCTATAAATATTACGTGAAGATTTTTTTTATAAATTTATTCTGTAACCAAAGCTCACACATTAAACGCCCTTATGCTGAAGCGCAAATTGTGTCTACAAAAGGTGCGCAAAAACCGCTTAAAAATAAAAGCGCTCTCGAGAAACTCATGCAGAAGAAAATCAAAAAAAAATAAAAAATAAACCGGCGAAAGGTAAATCAACAGTGGTTGGTCAGCGGGGGGGAGGGGTTTCAGCGGGCACTGGGTGCAAAAAAAGAAGAAAAAAACACTTACGGCACCCCGTGCAAGAAAAAGTATCCATTCTTTAAAAGAAGCAAAATGGCTATTATATTTCACCTTTTCGGCGGCCTTTTTCAAACGGGCTCAACAGTTCGCCGCGCTCCGCGGTACTCCCCCAACTTGAGCACAGTGGCTCGTTCAGCACGTATTTATAACAATATATATTTAAATACATAAATTATTAAAAGAATACCAATTAATAAATAAAATGATCTTAAAATGGCGACTAAGCATTGAAATTTTAAAAAAATATTGTAAAACAAATTTATAAATATTATTTTATATAAAATAATAAACTGCCAGAAAAACCATGCCTATTATCCTCAATTAGGGGAATCATGCACTTACATGGTCCTATTAATAATTAATAAAAAATATATATATATATTTAATCACAATACAACATTTTAATATAATAATAGATAACACATAATATTCTGTATTAAACAAAAAAATCATCCTTAGTCTGTGTGACAGACGCCACTGTGCTCGCAAGCACCGTATCATCGGCGGGCCATTTCATTTTTCACGAAAATGGAGAAACACGACACCCCTGGTTGTGTGTCTAACACATAACAGGTTGTGACGCCATAAATTTCGTTCGTACTTTTAAGGGTGAAAAGATCACCCCGCGTGTGCGTGGAATTGTTTCACCGTGAAAATCGTGCTCGAGTTATGAGTAAATCATGATAATAACATCGCACTGTCTTTTGACAATGGTGTGCTACGCACAAGATTATGCAATGCTGTAGAGAAGAGTGAGGGGGGGAACTGAGATGCGATGAATCAATCGTTAAAAAATATCTAATCTTAGTTACGTTTCGTACCCAATCGAACATCAAAATCAATACTCGATATCGCGATGATCATTATAATAAAATCAAACGTTTTGTTTGCTCATCTATATTCAAAAGGGAAGTTTTCAAAGTCGGTGTAAAGTCGACAGACGCTAATGAAAATATCAAAAAAGAGGAGGTGGAGGTAAGGCGGCGGAGGAGCAGGGGGCGGAGCCCGAGCCCATTGTTCCGCGCCGTGATAAAAGCGTGAAACATTAACAAGCTAGTTTGTTTTTTCCAGGTGGGTCTCGGGGGCGCTGGGCCTCCGCCCCCGGGGGACCCGCCCCCGAGCGGTTCGGTACATTTGAGCCGCGGCGGGCGCATTGTTGAGGGCGGATTTATGTTCGCATTGTAAAAGTTTTACAAGTGGGCTGGGGGCGTTTGTTAGCGATCCGGGCCTCTGGCAAGGCGAGAAGGGGGCGGCGCGGGGAGCAGAGGGGTTATCGAAGACAGACAGGGCTGCGGCATCGTCACTCATCATCTGATCCAAAATATCACAATCAAAGTTTTCTAATGAGGCGCAATAACATAATACATATATCTATGACGATATACGAAGCCATTATCCGAATTAATACAATGGTAAGTTTAAAGTCTGAAAGAATTGAAGCGTGTCTCGTGAAAAATTTTTCAAGACACGCCACCGTGAACAGATTTACGATACGGGGGCATATTAAAAAGTTGATGAGCAAACAGAAATAATGTTACACGATATTTCTTAGAGACAAACAAATTATGGTATAATATACCGTTTTACTACATCCATCACGAAGACCATGATTCACAAAAATTATATATTTTTTTTACTTTTTATTCTTTTGGCAGCCCTAATTTGCCGAAAGGCCGATGCTGGCTGGCTACAAAAGGCGCTAAGAGCAAACAAATCAAAGTGAAGAAGTGTGAAGTGGCCTCGGGGTAGAATCGCTTACGGGGCGGGAAAAAAGCTCGACAGCCACTCTCAGGATTTTGTTGATCCTTTTAAACCACTAGTTAATTATCAACTTGTTCCGCACATTCTAGTCTTTTTTCTCTTTTTATTTGCAATCAATTAAAACGTTCCGACCATACTGCTAATGAATCCCGCGGGGGTTTACCAACGAGGCCTGTCGGCAATATTCTCAAAATTGCCGAACTGACAATAAAATTTATACTCTATATAAAAATTGCCAAAAAATCGTAATGCATTTTCTATTTATATTGAAGGTTTTCAAGAAAAATAATTGATCCGCATTATTAAAATTTATCAAAAATCAGTTAATTATTTGACCAATTAATTTAATTAAATATTAATTTGGATTTACTCCAGAGCATTTTTTAAACGTCAAAGCACTTCTGAAACGTTCTTAGTTCCTTAAGCGATTCTGTCCTAATCTCTTCAATATTTACAACCGGCGTTTTTTTATCTCCCAGAAAATAAAAATAATCATGTTCTGTTGAAGCTAAATATGTCAAATACAGAATCTTCGACATTTTCCTAATTTTTCCACAAATAAAATTTTTTGATCACATAACAAATGTGTAACCTATTTGACAGCCAACAATATAATAAGCATCCAAGCTACAAATGGCAAGATACGTCAGGGGTGAGTACGGAATAGTACACACAGTCTATTAATAAAAAATCGAATATTTTTTTAATCAATTTTCTTTATATTTTATTTTATAATTATTTTTATTGTAATAAAATATTTGTAATGTTGTTTAATATGTTTATTTTTTCAGCTTACATTACGTAGCTTCAAAAAAATACTTTCAGTCAGTATTCAAATCCCTGAATCTCATACTGATTTCGATATTAGCTAGAAGTCATCCAATTATGTTATATGCTTTCAAAAATTAAAACTAAAGCGATCAGCTGGATCGGCCGAGTATGTAACTTTAGGGTATCAGCGCCACTTTTTATTATTATTTTATTTACGATATATTTTTAACCTTTCGTTAAAATCGTCGAAATGTTCTGATTTGTCGAAATTTTTAAAAGTCACTCATATTTTTAAAAAGGGTGATAAATCAAATATTGGTAACTATAGGCCAGTTCTATCCGCCGGACTTGCCAAGCTGTTTAAGATGATTCTACATAATGAACTCTCATCGTTGATCAAATTGGATTTCGACCTAGATGCTCAGCTTTGCTTAGCTTTTTAAACTGCGTGTCTAAGTCACTGGATAAGAGGGTTCAGGTCGAAATTATCTATAACGACACTAGACTTATGTCTAAATTAGAGAGTTTTCTCTGAACCTCTTGCGATTTTATCCACTTCCATGATCCATGATTCCCTAACGTCATGTGTCTGCGATTCTTTGGGAATCTTTTGAAATCCTCAACTAATTACTTTAACGGGTGATGCATTTTCGTTGCAGTTAGACATTAATTATCTTGCTTGAATAGGCATCTACTAATCGTCTCCCGTTTAGTGTTAGGAAATGTCAGGAAATTACGTTTTCCATATCAAAAGAATGTCTAACCTTTAATTGCACGATTGGAAACGTAACCCTTCCCAGGCAATTATAAACTAAGGATCTGGGAATTCTGTTCGACTCTAAATTTAGGTTCAATTCACATGTATACAAAGTATGTAGTAGAGCTTCAATAATGTTGGGTTTGACTTGAGAAATTCTCATTACATACATAGCACCTTAGTTTTAAGGTTGATTAAAGAAAAAGATACGGTACAGCTAATATATATCTGAAATATAAAGTTTATAAATACTCAACAATAATTATTTGAAAAATTACGTTTATTTTATTGAAGTGTGATTTCAACTGATAAATAATAATGGTTTGTTTTACATACATATAGAAATTATCATAACAATGAATACATAATATAATAGTGATATTTGATTAAACACAAATTATGTTTGTTTTTGTCAAAATTTTACTTCAAAGTAATACTGAAAAATAAATAAGCTTAATATATATCGATTTGTTAAATATATTCTGTTTTTCGAATACATATATAGCAAGAATTTCAGCAGAGAACTGTCTGGCAATCCAATGTTATTCACTAATTTAGAGGAGAAAGAAGACGACGTAGATCCATGACACGTTAATACAGCTGGATTAAGTCGGTCTGAATCTAATAAAAGCTGCTGGAAGGATCGTACAAAATAAATCGTATCGTTATGTACGAGACATTGACATATATACATACGTTTGTATATATATCAGGTATACAAAGTTTTATATTTAATAAACTTTTCATACAGTTTATTATAAATCTCTATCTAAACGTCTATACATAGAATGTCGTAATGGGATCTTGTACCTTGCTCCTAAAACACTTAACAACTTTACAATTCGCGACCTACGGATCGAATCGTAGACGGAAAAAGCACCAATGTCAGAAAATGAAAAGTCCTAAAAGGTCTTGGACATATTAAACGACAGATTAAACACGAAGGTGGCATTGTTTGTCGAAACTAGCAAAGTTTCAGTACACGACAGCAATACCCGATACGGCGAAGGCTGCCGAGGAGCAGAAAAAATCGTCCCGACTCCGAGACCGGTGACAAATTAACGAAGTTAGTGAATCTGAGACAGTTAAATTGCATTCCAAGCAATGCGGGGAACTTTCGACGAAAGTCTGAAAATTCCTTGGCTAATTCGACGAAAATCTCTAAACATTGCGCGAATACCGCCGACGGAGCCTACACGAAACCCAAACTATGCCTACTGCCGCGGACGAGTATTAGAAAATGTTTCGTAATTTCAGATATCAACGAATAAATCATTGGTAAAAAAAAACAAAGTAGGAACTAAATCAATAATATATAAATAAGAAATCATTTCATTCACTCTCTGCAGTTTTACATAGTTTTTTTTTATAAAATATTTCCAATATATAAATGTAAAATAATGATAGTGAAAAAAAATGTAAAAGTAATAATATTAAGGTTACCACACGAAAATGTCATAGCTTTTTTACATCATCCTTTTCATTGTTCAATTGTATTTCGGCTGTCGATCTCTTAACACGTATTTCTTCTGTTATTTATAACTGAACATATAAAGCACGAGGAATTACGATTTTTACACCATTTTTGAAATGCTAGGATTTGTGCCCGATTTTTATAAAATAGCATGTCATACAAATTTCATCAAAAAACTAATGCAAAGACTGTGCAAAGACTGATTTCGTTATGTAAATTTTGACTTAAATTAATATCGAGTGTCGAAAGTGGAAAATGAGTTGTTATGCATTGAAGTTATTGTAAATCTAATCGTAACCAGACAAATCTCTTTAATAAATAGAAAATAGGTCGAATACTTTTCGTCCGAGAACATTTAAAACAATTAGCAAGATTTATTATATAAACAGGTGGTTTGCATTCCATAAACCAAATTTGTTGGGATGCGAACATGTAAAGAATTAATAAAATTAAAAGAAAATTCAACGTTTCTTCAACCTGTAACATGGAATAAGGAGTATGTCATATACTCGAACCATTGTTACAAAAACATTGGCATTCTAGAGGGCAATACCAACGCCAATAGTCAACGCCGAAAATGAATTTAACCATCAAAAAGATATATTTATTATAAAATTCTTTAATGTTATGGTTAAACAATACAGTAGAATTCTATTGTGATAAACTGAAACTATTAAAATATGCAATTCGTGGAGAAAGAACCAGAACACTCAATAAAGAAAACATATTTATTAACAAAATAATGCCAGACCTCATACAGATAATTGGACTAATAACATAGAATGTAATTATCCATCCATCATATTCAACCGACCTTGCCCCAACGGATTACAATTCATTTAGCACTTTTTATCCAACGAAATTTTTAAGAATATCGAAGATGTGAAAATCGGTATAAATGTATATTTTTCATCCAAATCAAAAGATTTTTATGCAAATGGCATTTTAAAATTATAAGAAAGATGAAATAAAGTTGTAGCTATCGAGTCAGAACAAAAACATTAATAAATACCCTTATTATATATTATAATAAATTTAAATTTTGTAAATGAATAAAAAATATATATATATATAATAAATTATAAATTTATGGGCTGCATTATGTAATCCAAATATTTCATTGGGGCACTTGGCATTGACGTATAATGACATTATTAATTATATTTGTTGCTTTCTTGATTGTTTGGCTGTCGGAAAGGTTTCACTTGTTTGCGTGCACAGCGATTTTTTACTAAGTAAACCAACATAGTAAGGATTCTTCTGTTGTATTCGATTGACATTACTTTCTGCAACTTGTTTTTATTTTCATATTTAATAAAAATCATAAAAAAACGACGAGAGAAGAGCTCTATGAGCTAAAAAACGACTTACCAACGATTGCGATCTATCATCATCGTGGCCTGTTAATATACGAATGTATTGAGCTCTGCATTATGAACCTAGTGAATCAGACATAGAAACAAATAAATCGTTATTAGAGAAGAAAACCAAGCTAAAGTTTTTTAAGAATGTTTAAGTTTTTGAATTATTTGAAGATATGTTGGAAATTATTTTAACTAAATTAAAAAAATAGGTTTTTTTTTGTAGGAAGTAGAACAGTTTTCGGTAGAGAAATTCTACGAAAGGATTGGGAGTATATGGGGTCATAGTTAGTGAGGAAGGAAATGGATGTGTTTATATTTATGAATTTGTAAAGATTATCGTAAAAGGGAATGGTATATTTTTTTATAAAATCTTCAAGAAGGAGGATTTTCGGGGCTTTGTGTATGTTTGGGTTGCGTATAAACCAAGGTGCATTTGTGATTGTTCTTAGTGTTATATTTCTTTTTCTATAAATTTTATTTATATGAGTAGAATGCCCCAGATCAGGCAGTAAAAATATGTTTTTTTTTTATTTTGGCAAAGGGACAATATTTTTTCCTATAAGAGGACGTAAGACCGTGTTGCTAATATTGGTTTGTTAATAATATAATCTACATGAGGTCTCCATAAGTGTTTTATCGAAAGTGACCTCAAAGTACTTAAACTGCAGAATTCCACGGAATAAGAGTGTGCTTAATCTTAATATTTTACGGATTCGATCTTTTTAAAGATAAAAAATTGTTGATTGCGATCAAGAAATGCCTTTAAAATTCTAAAAACCACTAACACAAGTATATAATGTAACTAATAGGAAATACTTTAAATGGAAAGAAATTAATATTGTTTAATGTAAATCAATTTTATTTTAAAAAATAAAAATTACATATTTTCTGATTAAACCGCGTATTTTTCGTATTAGCTTTTACTGATTTATAAAATCAAAAAAATGTATTTTAATGATTTTTTAATTGTGAGTTAAATATTTTAAAAGATTATAAATAAAATGGATATATAAAAAATATTCGCACAATTTATACGTTTACGTTTACGTTTCATCAAAGGGGATTACTAAATATTTAATAATTAAGATACTTAGTACTGTTACATATATATCAGTGTTAAATTAAATAGCTTTCTATTAAATCCTTTAATTAAATTAGTTTTTAGACGGTGGCAAGTATTCCGCAGAAATTCAATTTAATATAGAGCATGCGGTTACATACTTATGTAATGTACAGGAGTAATCTTCATTTCCACAGTATGCTGAGCATGTGCACATTTAGTGTTGAACCGAGAGCAGGTGCTCTCAACTGAACGCTGTTCGTGTTGCACCAAATTTTATAAATCAATTATCTCTTCTATATGTTCCATGGAAAGCAATGAAATTAAATAAAATTAAGCATCGATTGTTGTGTGGATTTGTGACGCGCTATTATTGCAAATAGCGTAGCCAGGGGTCGCTAAACGGGCCCGGAGGCACGTACCGGATGTGGTAGCACGGGCCATTTGTCAGCAGTCCTTCCACACGCTGGCCATAGAACCACTCCACTCTACTCCACAGTGCTGCTCTGCACTCTTCCCGGAATCAATACAGTGCAACTGGAGTCGGCCTCCGGGGTGCCGCTACTCCATAACCCGATCTGCCAACTGCATTTGTTTCGGCTCCCAACTTGGCCCATAAAACTTTCACTGTCGAAACCAGAAATATGCTACCTGCAGTTCACACTTTTGCACATACTTCTCAATAAACAAACAAACACCGTCCAGGTAGCTTTTTGCGGTCGTAAATATCCGCTGATAAAAAGAAAAGTTTCAGCAAATTTTTGATTTATGGCCACAGTTAGACATACGAAATATATTTTTGTAATAATAATCACAGCATAAAAATATTTTACGAGCCATTTGTAAAATATATATTATGTACATAAAAATCGCACAGCTTTTTAATCGATTTTTATTTTATATTATTTTGATAGTGAAATAATTCGCATTAAATATTTTGTAATCTACTATGAAATATGGTATTCATAACGTATTCTCAGTTATATGCAGTGAATGCACCTTCTCTCCTGCACTGCAGTAGTTCAAATGAAATATTTACATATTACTGAAATGTTTAGGATTTTGTTACGTAGTAACCATTTGACAAAATGAGTAATTCTGATTTTTTTATAGATCAAATTATGGAAATACAATATATGAATAGAATATATTAGCTCTAAATATGCACATATGCCAAATTACATAGAATTATATATTAATATAATCTCGCTATTGATCGACTCAAATCATGGCTAATGAATTAAAATAAATATTTTCTAAAAATATCTTATATATTGATTTTGTGTTATATGAAATAGTTTTGATCACATATATTATAAACGGCGCTTTTTTCAATTCTCTGGATATTTTTGATACTTTCCGACATACACTCGCATTTTTTTTACACGGTTTTAAAATATCACCGACCATTAACACTCAAGGAGCCGGTCCCGCGTTAGTGCGGAAATTTTCGTAAACGGTAAACACCCGCTGCCGCACTAACGCGGGTTCACACGAAACGTGCTATCTAATATATTTAATTACAGTCTTGGGAGCGTAACTCTTTCTAAGCAATCGTCTGTTAAAGATCTGGGTATTTTGTTTGACATATGTATTTATTTATGGTTGAAAACTGTCCTTGAAATAATAGATTATTTGGATCGAAAACTTTCCAGTACTTACAAATCGACTCAAACGAATTTAGGTTTTTGTTTATCTATTAAACTAAATAACTTTTTTGGAATATTTATGTGACACAATCCGTCCCATCCTTTATTACAAAGCTAAAATTACCTACATACTACATAAAGCTATCTATTTGTTTTTTATCGCCTAAAATACAATAAATCAATACTTTACAGCTCGAAAATTGTTTTCATCTAAATATCTCTAATAACGAATATAAGCATACTATACGTATAATACTTCTTTGACCAAATTATCTCCAATAGGAAAAAAGTTATTAAGCATTTTTTACAGAGCCGCTCAAAATCGCAGGATCAATCAAAAGATGCGGGTGTAGGTGTAAGTTTCGCCTGAAAACAGCGGGCGCTTGAGTGATAATCGAATAAATATTACGTTTTTACACTAATTATTTATTCTAATAAAACGATTTTCCCAAATAAAACATTTAAATATGTATTTTTAATTAACCACTTCATGCGCGTTGACGCGAATACGCGTCAAGCAGCACGCGTATTCGTGTGAAGCCAGATGCGCGCTTAAATAAATCACAGTTTTATTATAGTATCTTCTCGTCAATTATGAAAGGATCACTCTCTGGCTTATTCTATTGCAATTGAATCCTTACTTTTCTATGGCCTGATAATAGATTTTCAATGCATTTTATGAATTTACATGCAATACATTTGTTATATATAGGCATAATAGTGCAAAAAGAGGACCGAAAAGGGTTGAAAAAAATATAATTATATACTTCACATTAAAAGCTAAAAAAAAAATACATTTTTGGAACGTTTTATAATACGATTTATAGTACAAATAATTCGCGAATGAAGTGGTTAATGAGCAATGAATAAAAAAGTTTAAAAAATGCTGAAATTTATCAGCTATTCACAAGGGCTAGCAATTTGCTAAGAGTATGGAACAGCATTTTGTTACTTATAATACTGGACTAGAAAGAGTTTAAAATTTCAATAAGACCTACAGATTTGTATGATTGGATATCAATTAATGTGTCATCAACTTTGAAAAAAAAAACAGAGAAGTAGATAACCAATTTCATAATAATAAGAAATTCGACAACACTGGACAGTAATACAAACAATAAGCTAAATTAGATTCATTAAACGTGTCTTTAACATTAATAAACAAGTTTCTATTATGTAGGAAACCAATCCTAAATTTATCTGTAAATATTCTTACATTTTTACACGGTGGAATATATTTATCGTGTAAAAATGTAAAATTTTAAAGCAGGGATGGATAGATTTGATAAGACTGCGTTCCACACAAAGTTTCTCTGACTCTTAGTAGGGTCCAAAAATAAATCTAATTGTTTGGCATTAAAATGGATTTATACTCGTGGTATTTTTTTATAGCCAAATCGCATAATTATTAGGTGTATAAAGTACTAGTTTTAACTAAACATATTTTTAGTGTTACATTTGAAAAAAAAAATGTTGTTCAATTAAAAATAAATAATTAAGAGTGTGAAAAGTTTTGTAAAAAAAAACATTGAAAATATATTCGATCCCCAAAAAGTAAACTGTTTCGTTAAATATTTATTTATATTTAATAAAATAAAATAAAATTGTCGAGTGTTGTCGGGTGCCGGTATCAGACGTGGCGGCTATGGCAGTTGGGCACAATCATGGTTTCGTAGATTCTACGGAGCTATGAGGAGCCAGGC